>MCJB01051830.1:121836-134207 GCA_002018475.1 Nicotiana obtusifolia
TAATATGCAACTAGTCTGGATCAAAAAACAGCAAGTGTCGAGTACATGTGTCGAGGAAAAGACTTTAACAGTCAACATGAACATGCTGCCCAGGAACTCCAGCCTCATGCCACTGATCGACCCTATGCCAGTTGGAAGGATACCTCTACTCACCCTCATGCCACACAACTGGACAATGCAGATCACTGCCAGCTTCATGCCAATGGAAGACCATTCAAGGGACAATGATGCTGCCGAGCTACATAAAACTCATCAATCTTTCCAGAGGAGCTACAAAACACCAAAAAAGACAAAACTGGACTCTAACTCTGATTTCATCTCTGCAGGTAGTAAAAGCATATCTATATCCTACTCTTTGACGAACTTCTAGCTGGTGGTATTAGTACAAGTTACTCATTCCACTGGAAGGGAGGAAAAGACAGGAACATGCACAGACTCAAGGACAAGACACAGAAGAGGGAAATCAAGGAAATGCACTACTGATTCGACTCGAGGGCACCTTTCTGATGAATACATACTTGCAAAGAAAGATAAAACTTACTGCAAAGAAGAAGAAGATCAATCCCAACCACACACCAGCACAGTTCTGATTTCACATACACATATTGTTGAGATTGAGAAGAATATTTTTTTTTTGTTTTTTTTTGTTTTTTTTTTTTAGCAAAATATATAATTTTATTAATAGTAGAAGCAAACCACAACAGAAAAAGTACAAGTAAGGGGGACAATTAACCTTACCTTACAAATCCTATTGAGGCAAATAAAGGTCTCACCTATTAGCAAGAATGTAGAAAGAAAGAACTTGCGAGAACCAAATATTGTATGATTATCATAGAGTTTATAATACACTCTATGATGCTATTACATATGATAATGCTAATAAAATGACTTATTAAAAAGTAGTAAGACTTATAAAATTGCCCCTCTTTGTCGAAAGTTGTGATTTCTTCAATTTGAAACAATTTATCCTCTTCCTCCCACCTTTTCAAAAGATATTCAAAATTCATGGTTTATGTTTTGGTCGGAGGGACTTTGTTGATTGCAACATCCCGTTTTTGCTTCGCAGCTCTCATTGGAAGCCGCCTAACGTTTACTTCGTCACTGTTCATGGCCATATCAGTAAGAGCTTGTGAAGTAGTGTTAGAGGTTACCGATGCATCTAAGAGCATTCTGTCTTCTGGAGATATCAGTGGGCTGCCTCTATGAGGCTGTTGTTGACGCTGCTGCTCTCCAGCTGTTGAAGTCACTGGATTTGTGATTACATCCAGTGAGACTGATTTCGAGAGCACATGTCTGCTGAGCTGCTGTGTTTTGTTTTTTCATTACTTGCTGCATTTCGGGAAATGAAGGCCGGAGCATTCAAGTTAAGCTTGCTATTTGGCAAAGTTGGCGAAGCTACTAATGGCATGTCATAATCACTGCTTTCAAAGACAACATAATCAGTCGAATCCCCGTCGTCGTCATCCCCCCAGTCCTCTTCTTCATCGTCAACTTGATCACACAAATTAAGCTGCCCAGATTCTCCATGTTCACCAAGAGAATGTTCCAACTGTGGAGGTATTTCAAAGACGGTGGTGTTCAATTTGACTAATGGTTGTCCCACCATATTGGTATGCGCCATCATTGCATTTTGGGCATCCATTATGATCTTTTCAGCTTGAGGACTAGAAAAAAGCATTGTGGGCACCTTGGTACTGTTGCCCGACAGTTCTTCCTCCAAATTTGTCTTTGAAGCATTTCCTTGAACATCCATTTTCATTTTCAATGTAGCTGTTTCTTCTGGTATTTCCTTCTCTTGCTTGTTGTTGCCAGTGTTCAATTGCCCTTGATTCCTTACCTGCCTCACATGCTCATTGACTTCCTTTACTGCTCGCTGACTTACTGTTTCAGTGTTTCCAGCAGTGTGGTTTTTTCCCCCTTGTCATCCTTCTCCTCTACTTTGTCTGGGTCAATTACTGAGGTTTCAACTTCCTGAACTTGAGCATTGTCAGTGTCATTGTTGTTGCCTTGATCTAGGTCTAAGGCATTGTATTTGTTTGCAACTGATAATTGGTGGTTCTTGTCTTTAAAGTTTCTATTTACCCATTGCAAAGTAGATTCCTTTGGTGCTGCAACATTACCCCCATTCTCCTTCTGAGTTTCTGGAACTTTTTTGTGTGCTGACCTGGGAGTGCTGGCAGTAATCATATCAGTAGGAACCTGTCTTTCTGTCACATTTTGTTGGTTTCCCTCTGTGTTTTCAGGCTCCCTTACTAACAAAGCGAATTTATTTGTTGTCACCAAAGACTCATTCTGATCGTTTTTCTTTGTCAACTGCGAAGGATTGCGGCTGCCAGGTTTTGAAAACACTGTTGCTGCCTTTGCTGCAGGTGCGTTCCTTTCTCTCATTGCTTCTTCAATTACAACCAGCTGGTTGCACTCATTTGATTTTTCCAGTATATCACATCTGTTATTTTCCTGAATTCCTTGAGACTTAACTGGCAGTACTTGATCAGCAGTGTGCTTTTTTTTGTTTTGTGCTCGATTGACCTGCTTCCATTGTAAATCCGGGTTGCCAACAACTTTACCACTCGATAAGATCATAATAGGTGCTTTTCCATTTGCCTTCTCCTTTGATTTCTGATTTTCCACAGTGTTCTCATCCAATAATTCCGGATGAATTTTCCAACATTCCGACATATCATGGCCCTGTAATTTGCATTGCTTACAGTATTTTGGAATGAAGTCATAATGTATTTTCACCCCTCTGTCCTTACGCTCCCCGTGATTTCATTCTCGATATCCATCCGCACTTTCTTTGGCAACTCAGTTAACAAATCAACTAACACCTTTACCCTTGCGCAGCTCGGACGAGTTTTGTTGATTGTCGCCATATCCAAATGCAGTGGCTTTCCGACCGCTGAGGCTAAAGAAAAGATGCATTCTTTAACAAAAAAGGTCGGAAGCAGATTAGGAAATGAAATCCAAGCCATAGCCTTTGACGTTTCTTCACCTTCCTTGAAATTAGCGTCATATATCAGCGTTCTCATTTGATATTCGTAGCCATTCTTTGCCTTCAAATAATACACTGCCTTTGAGGTGAAGCTGATAAAATCCTGCCAAAGTGTTAATCGGATTAACACATGTCTATCTCTGAGCAATCCGATATTGCAATCACCCTTAATTCCACATTGCGCGGGAATTACTCTTCGCAATTCTTGAATATCAGGCCACCCATAAGAAAATTTACCTACCACGGCATATTGGAGGCCCTCGATTATATTCATTCGATCAACTTCGGCTTCAGTGAATTTCACGAAAGGCTGACCTTGCAAGAAAGTCGCCTTTTTGAACGAAATTGACCCAATTTCAGAATTAGGGCTCTTTGTTGGAGTTGAGTTCAAAGCTGCCGGTCGAAGGAGCTTACTGTAATCCATCGATTGGGTGTTTGACGGTACTGGGGGTGGTTGGGAAGATGACAGGGGGGCTTCGCCGGCCAAAACTGAGGTCACCGGCTCCGCCATGGCAGCTCCGACGAGCTTCGTCGCTGCTATCGCCTCAAATCCTCAACATCTTGGTGGTGGCATTTGCTACTTTTTGCCCTCTTATTGCCTTACTGTCATTCCTCTACTCTAAATTTCAATTAAATTATGCTTTATGTGATAATTGTCCATTTGGCAGAAATTGGTGTTATTATCTCCATCTTTCAGCCATTTAATGTGAGATTTCTTTTACTAAGCAATGACAATTCATCTGAACTTAAGTTCCTCATCTTCAAAAAGATTATCTAAGTTGTCCTTTCCTTTCAAGGAATTCAATTCACGCATGAGATTAGCAATTTTAAGTGTCCACCCCGTCATACACCTTCCAATTTCAAATCTTGGGATCCTTCTTCAACAGTTTTAGCTAAAAAGACAATTAAAAGCTCGGTCCCCATTGACAGCATAGTCATCCCACAAGTCATCAAATCCTTGAAACCATCTTTTTGAAATTAAAATTTTTTTTAACCAAAGGGCAATAACACCTATCTGTTCAGCCAATATTTAGTGAAAGACGACAGTGTATGATAAAAGTTTTGACAGCCCTACTGGATGGAAAGATATCTCTTGCCAATCACTAGATGTTAATTTTACCAATGCGTAATGTTGTTATTCTTTTCTCCAAGTAATGTTGCACCTCAGAGTGCCAAATCCATGATAGCAACAGTTTTGCATGAACTAGAAAAAGTCGTCGGTTACATGTTCCCCACTTTGTCAACCACTTCTTTCTTCGAGAAATCTGGCAGCATAGCAATCCCCTGCAATCACGCATTAAACTGCCATAGTTGCCGCCATTGCTGCCTACTTCACAATTTATCTCCTATAGAACTTGTATATTGTTCTTCATTCCATGTCTACGCGGATAAAGCCGATTCTAAACTTCTCCAATCACTTTGACACGACAAGATAAAGCTTGTGAAGTCAGTATCTCCTTAAGAAGGAAGATTACCTTTTTATCCCATTCCCATAAAAATCAATATACCATCTACAGCCCCTTTAAAAATTTTGCATACAATACGAGTCACTTGTTATGTAATTCCTTTAATCTTTTTTGGACTGGAACCATCTGCAAGCAAACATCAGGTGACCTTCATTGTTTTCTTGCTCCTTCAACAACCCCCTCATTTAGGGATCATTTAGACCACTAGTATTCCACATCATAAATTTTAGAAGCGTATTGGTATAAATTAAAATGCATATTTCCCTTCCCCCTTCTTTCGTTTACCCTAGTTTTCTATCATAGTTCACAGTTGAAACAACGCGACTAGGTCCAGATCTTCCTTACCTTTCTGATATGGAATCAGCATTCCTTCTATCATTGCTTACCTTCCTCACTCTGCCTTTTCCTTAATTCTGCACGACAAATCTATTGTTACGCTCTCAACACTTGTAAAGGAAATTACTTTTCTGATATGGAATCAGCATTTCTTCTAAAATTGCTTACTTTCCTCGCCCTTCCTTTTCCTCAATTCTGCACGAAAATCAATTGTTTCGCTCTCAAAGCTTGTAAAGGAAACCTCTAAGCTGCACGTAATGTCTATATAAGAATCCTTACTTATCTAGATGTACTGTATATGTGCATCTGTACAAACACAAACACAGTTAATTTTCACAAAAAGGTTCCTTTTGTTTAGCCAAATTGTTAGTATTTATTTTTCTATATGGTATTGAGAGGAAAACTATTCTAATTGCATACAATCTAAGGAAAGGTTGTATCGTTTTTAGATGGTATTGCTTATGAAAATTATATGGAGAAGATGTGAACCACCTAGTAATGCATTGATTTTGCTTCGGCGTTGCGGAGATTATGCAGTATTCAGTATAAAATGGTGGAGAATTCCATCAAATCTATTGAAGTGGTGTAAGTGTTATCTAGTTCTGTTGCGAAAATGCTTATAACAAAAAAATTAAGATAATTGGACTCTGGAAAAGGAAGTGACTGATGACGAATCCATTCTGTACTTTTTTGGGGTATTGTGGAGAGAGACGAAAAGGAGAGTCTTCGAACTGATCAAAAGTATTATGTCACAGGTTAAAAGTTCTCTTACTCTCTTGTAACTTTTGGATTAAAATGGAAATATCGACAAGCATAAATAGTTGGTTAGATTTTTGGGAAGTTTGATATGCTTACAAGTTAACTCCATCTTTTCGTACTATTAACAAAATCATTTGACTTACCCAAAAAAGAACAAACAAAGAAACATTAGATATGTAGCCACAATTTACACCACATGATATTACTTCTTCTCTAAGGGCAGTGAAAGTCATCTGATATAGGGCTTTCTCCTGTAATTTGTCTCTCCTCTGGAAAGCGCCTACACCTAATGGCTTAAGCCGTTGTTCCCATTTCCCCGCTGACCCATCATGAAAAAGGTACGCCGTTAGAGTGAGTGCGCGCCTAGCCCTCTTTCTCCCCTCGAGTCTGAAGTTCAGCAGCTTTCATCGTTGAGAAATGGTTGACAGGCATACCTATTCATGATATCGAATAGGAATGATCATTATCAGGGGACTCCTCGTTTAGTCCGTTCTTTTCCTTCTTTGGGCACGGGTCGATAGTAGCCGTGGTAATAATGCCCCGGAGCCCAGCTACCGACCCGAGGCGCCGATCGAGAAAGTCATAAAGGGACGTTACGTAATTCTAGAAGGGCCTTCCCGCAAAAAAAACGAGTAAGTGAAAGTTTCCTCATCGTTAAGGCACCGCAAGGCACTCGACTAGAAGGAGTGGATGTCAGGCACGCAGGGAAGACTATTGCAGAGAAGATCTCCTTGGCTCACGAGGTGGCTTTAAGTGATAGGGGAGAGTCTTTCAACTAAATGTGCTCCTTTGGCTGGGTTTGAGAGAAAGAGTGTGAGATAGTTGGTCTAATAACTGGTCCAACTTCCTTGCATCTGAAAGCGATGACAGGATGTTAGGTCTCATGTCAGCATTCTCACTTCTAATATCTCCAGGTCTTGTCACCAAAAACCTTCCCCGATTAACAGAACGTTCTGCTACTGACACTTGAAAAAGCAGCTTTCAAGGTCTCGTCACTTCGGTGAATCACTTGAGCCCTGATACGTTTTCCACTTCAAAATAATCAATCAGGACTGGTGCTATCCTTTGTAACTTCGGCCAACACACAAGATGAGACCGCTGTATTGAATCAAATCCTCAGTAGCCATACTGAAAATGAACCAATGCCAACAGAGGAGTTATGGGCGAGCATGAAAACCCTATGGCTAAGAGGACTGCGACCGTCCCACAAGTTTTGAATTCGCCGCTGGGGAATTCACACGAAAGGGAACGAGGAATTCTCAACAAAAAAAGTGCTATCTGAACCGAACGTGAAAGTAGTTTTCCATCAGACGGCTTTTCCTGTAACTCTACTCTCAACTTGGATTCCGATAATTTCGAAAGAAGAGCTGAGGACTGATCTACGCGGTGGGGAGAAAGGTAATTTACCTTGCGCTTCCCCCTGATTGTTAGTCCTCTTACCATACACCACTTCGAATGCTTACTTCCCCCCGTTTACCGGGCTGACTTCCATGCCAACACCTTTTTCTTTTTGTTGAACGAGAAACTAGAGTCAGACGGAATTAGGGTGAAGCCTGGGGCGGTCTCTGCCTTCTTAACATGAGCGACAGCAGCTCAAAAGGCTTTAAGCATCTTGCAAGAGCCTACCTCTACCCAAAAGGTCTTCCCGCGGCTGAAGAAGATCAAGGGGATCGGTCCGAAGGTGATAACTAATGCCCTAATTAGAAACATTAGATCCCTCATTTCCTCATTCTGAAAAGTGCATTAAAAACTTAAAACAGTACCTGAAACAGACATCTTTTTACTACCACCAGTTATTTCTCTGTACTCCAGATAAGAAAGGGAGAACCAATACGTAAGAACAGTCCACATTCTAGTTCACCCCTTGAAATTTAGAATTAAAAAGTTCAGCCTTATATGATTGAGTTTATTAAATGATACAATAATCTAGCCGAATTCCTGAATTTCTAAAGTCAGTAGATGCTGCAATAACTACCAAGAAAATAGAACCTGATCATTCAAAATTGTAACAGCGTATGAGCAACTATCAATTGTAATAACTACTGTCTTCCTTTTTCAAGTTGATTTTTTGCCAAATAACTATAGAAGCCCAAGGAACCATTCAAGTTTAGTTACTAAGTTCCTGCTGAACCTAAAATCTAATGCCATAACTGCAATTAATATGGAAAATTAGCTAACTTCTTTCATTCCGCGTTTATTCTGATACCATCCAAAGAACCATTTTTCATGGCATATCATACCATAGACAAATCCTATCTCATTTATCTGCATACAATCCAATGCTAATTCTTCTTGCTTAAAAATCAAACAATGATTAATGAAAGCAAGATCTTTAACACTTTATATAGGAAGTTCATAATCCATGCTTTTCTTTTCGGAGCGGAAGCCACATATGGGATTTAGCTGTCACAAAGGAATAATCACTTACTTGAGCATCTCAGCGAAACTCATAGCTTCATCAATTCCAGGAATTGCATTCGCCAAATCAGACAGAAAATCATCCATTCCATCTGAACCAATTGTCTCTTCATTCTCCACGGTTGGATCAACTTCCTAAAGAACAGAATTTCAGTCATAAAATCCTGGTGCCTTACAGCATATCCGGGAAAAAATTGGCCATAAATTCAGAATGCTACAAATTTGATAACCATGGTAGGTTAGACATCAGCCTATGAGTACAGTACATCAAGACCTACACATTACAGTAACTACACCTCTTTCGCTAACTAGTTTGTTCAAAAGTATGAATATTAAACAACCATTAAGCTCTATTTTTGCCTTTTCATTCCAATACTCAACAATTTATTTTCCTGGACAGATTAGGGGTCCGTTAAAACTAAGAATTGTCTCTACTTACAGTTACCTACTCCTTGAGTACAAGATATACACGTAAGAGTTTAACTAAAATTCAAAGAGTCAAAATTCATTCCCACATAAACAATCCCTTCACCTCTCTTTGTTTCTCCCCAAAAAGAAAAAGAAGGGAAAGTTTCACTTTATTCCCTCACATATTGACAAATTATAATTTTGGTCCTTGTGATATATGACTAGCACATTTAACCTTCAATTAATTGAAATGTACACTTCAAATCCATCTGCTTATGAATCTTCACAAATTTAACGAATTAATTACCATTACATCATTTGACTATGTTAAGTTTGTGATGTTACTCCATATTTGACGGTAATATAGTTCAAAAAGTAGTCCAAATATAATATACTTCCTGTATAAGGGACCAAAAACATATTTTTCAACTAATTGAAGGTTAAACATGCTTAGTTAAATATCACAAGGATTAAAATTACAATTGACCAGATAACCGAGGGACCAAACAACAAGATTAACTAGACAAATAAAAAACAAGATGCAAGAAATTGACAACATGGGGCAAAGCAAGAAAATTAATTACCATGGCATACAAATTGGTGAAACCATTAACAAGCGTAGGAGCCTTTGTAAAGCGCTGTTGAAAAGCATCACTGAGATTGTGAGCAGGGTCAGTGGATATGATGAGAACTGAGGATCTGACCTGTGAAAGTAAAATACCCAATATGGAACTGCATGTTGTTTTCCCAACACCACCTTTTCCACCTACAAATACCCACTTCAAGGTATCTTGGTCTAGCACATTCTTTACTGTTCCTTCTGGTAAATCTTGATCAGTTGAAGCCATTGATACACACACAACTGTTTACGTTGGGTTTTTTATTTTTCCTTCCCCCTATTTATTGTTGAGGGAGGGGAAAGAGAGAGAGAGAGAGAGAGAGAAACTGATACGAGGTCTTATGATTGATCCTGCAGATCAGATGCAAAAAGTGTTTATTCTTGGATATGTTTAGGTATTAGGCCTTCCGTTGGAGGCTTAAACTGGAGTAAAACTTTGTAGGAGCAAAGAAGGAAATAGTTTATGGAAAGGTTGTCTGAGGTGTCAAAAGAATTAATGCAATAAAATATTAGGATATATATATATAACCAAAAGAATTCCGAAGCCAATTGACTGCAAGTGGATACACTTTGTACCTATCAGCGTCACATGACATTACAAGCGTGTATTCTATATTATTAAAAATCACATAAATATTACTCCCTCACTCTCAATTTATATAACGGTGCTTGAATTTTAATAGTAAAATAAATTTTTATTTGATCGTAATCTTTTTATATGCCTTATGAATATTTTAAAATATTAATTATTCTAATTTATAATATTTTTTATATAATTTCTAAATATATAAAAAAAATAAAAATAAGATTTATTTTCAAATTCACAGTCAAAATTAGCTCGGTTGACTATCGAAATTCACAAACCGCTACATAAATTGGGATAAAGGGAGTATTAAGCAATGTCTTTGAGTTATAAAAAAGTGTAAGTTCCTGAAAATGATGAATATTTAGTTATTAACTCAAATCTTACACCATATAAGACCTCAACCTTATTGTGATTCCAGAAGACTCATGTTGGAATATCTTATAAAATGCTTGTTTACCCGTAAAAAAAGATAGAATTGAATTTATATGTGGTTTTCTAGATAAGTGAATTAATTCGATCCTGAAATAATAAAATAATTGAAGAAATACGCAATACTTAGCCTTGAAATGAAGATAAAATAGCAGAAACATTAATTCCGGGAGCAGGGCTTTCGGGCACAACAGCAATTAAATCAAGGAATAAGAAGATAAAATTGTATAAAGCTTTGAATCGATTATAGCATAAGTTTGCCAGAAAAGTCGTGTGTTTTACAATGATAACAGAGCTCACTATTTATAGTTGCACCTAGGGAACGAGATCCTAGGATCATGCCCTTCTTTAATGTAAATTATGAGGGTCATTGAAGAAGGTGTAACGGTAAGCATAAATGATAAATTCTCTGTAACGGGCAGTGTACTAAATGCTGTAGAATATTCTCTATCAAATGCTATCGAGGCGCAGAGTATTTATTGCATCTTTGCGAGTGTCATTCTTTCCGGTGACAGACGGGACAGTTGCATTTGGTTTTAACTATCCCCTGCCTTAGGCTCCACATGTCACTCTCTTAAGCGGTCATTTAGCATATCATATTTTACCGTGTACAGATAGTCCCCCTGCTTTCCGGTGACATAACTTTGTGTCACCGCAAAGTTGGTAGAAATACTCTTTTTGGAGGAAATTACTATGATTCCCTCTTAAAAGCTTCTGACGGTTGATGAGACGCACGTCTCTCCACATTTAATACCCCGAACATGCATCATCCCATGATTCAGCATAACTTTTACCGGTTATTGAGGTAATCATGGCCACGAATTTAGCCGCCTAAACCTTTACTTATACGCGTCAACCTCCTTCATTCATATTCCATAATTCTCCAAACTCTCTAAAACTCGCTTTATTCAACTTGTGTCATGTTCTTCAACCTTTCTTTAACTCTTTTCAAACGAAAAAGCTTTTTCTTTTTCCATAACATATAATGGCTTCTTCTTCAAAGAATACCAATTCCTCAAAGAACAAGAACAAAGCCGAGGACGTTGCTCCTCCAGCAGTGAGCACGATCATCCCTAGAAGTCTTGTTACAACAAAAGACTTCGAAGAGAATTTCCTTCTGTTAGTCCTCGTACATGGGCCTTTAGCAGGCATCCTTCTTCCATCCGCCCTTCTAGCATTCCTGCTATGAAGGAAGACTGTCGTTGCCAGGACTTACATTATCACTCCCGACCTGGCGGAGCGGGTAACCTTACCCAAGAAGGTTTTACGTACTTCTATATGTATCCCTTTACTTTGGGGACATTTTCTCTGAATGGAGAGCTTAACTCCGTCATTGAGGAGTTTTGCCTCTGCTATCAAGTGTGTTTGGCACAGGTCAGTCCCTCCGTATGGAGGACGATTGCTTGCCTTTAGTGCCTGTGCCATGAAACAGGGAAGGAGCTAACTTTAGCTCATGTGATGAACCTTTATTTCCCCAAGATCTTCCGTGGGGGATGATCAACTTCAACAAGCGGGGCCACCATGCATTGCTATCCAGCATGGATGATGATAACGATCAAGGGTGGATGAAACGGTTTGTTTCAGTTGCCACCAGTGACATCATCCCGGCCTCGGCTCCTTCCTTCCCGGAACTGTGGAATTGCACTCGTAAGTATACAATCTGCTTCTTTCCTTGTTAAAGATCATTTCCTTGTCATTATTAACTTTTCTTCCTTTTCCTGCCTTAGTGGATCGGTGGGTTCCCCCTAGGGTTGAGGGCTTGGACCAATGGGTTCAGAAGACTTTGGAGGTTACCACGCCCGAAACTTGCTCGAGGAAAGAGCTGTCCCTGAAATACGGGTGGAAGGCCAAAAATCATGGTAAGTTTAACTCATTATGTCCTTACCTTTTCTTATGAGAAAGTTATCTTACTACTTTCCCCTGTTGAATATAGGTCTTCCTCAGGGCTCAGTAGTTGTCCTCGAGGAAGATATTTTGGCTGATCCTACTGATGCGGCGAGGCTGTTGCAGAAAGCTTTTTCACAGACAAGCGTCTCCGGGCCTACTTCTGGTGCAAGTGCTTCTTCTCGGAGTCCCCGGCCAAAGAACAAGCAACCAAAAAGAAGGCGTTCCTCTGCGTCCGTGGGAAAGAATAAGAGGGCGAAGAATGCTGCCCTCGAGTCATCTCCGGAAGTCGTGATGACGAGCCCTCTGCCCCGGACAGCTATAGAGACCGTGATAATTGACGATGATGGAGAGCTAGTAGGGAGGGATCTTCTCTACATAGAAGATGACGACCTTCCTCAACTCAACAGACCGCTCAATCTATTGAGTTAGTTACACCAACCGAGGACGATGTCTCGGCGTTCTGGGGGGGGG
>MCJB01051830.1:134227-217929 GCA_002018475.1 Nicotiana obtusifolia
GGGGGGGGGGGTATGAAATGGTGGAAAATGCCAACTCCCGCTTCCAGGTCCCAGTCGTTGTGCCCGGTATTTTGGAGCTGAGTACTGGGTCCCTTCTATCTTTGGATGACGAGCAACCAACAACCAACACTGCATTTGTCACAGCTGCTTCTCATCCTTCAATACCATCAGCTTCATCTCCATCTTCACCAACACCAACAACTGCTACATCATTTCCACCTTCGTCAACTCTTCCACCAGCAACTGCTACATCATCTCTACTGACCGCATCTGCCCGAGAAGAGGGTGTCCTTTTCCCCCCAAGTCCTCAGTTCATTAGAATTTAGGGCAAAACTATGCTCCCCCTTCTGAATATCCACAAAGGAGAGGGAGCGTTACTCTCTCGGTCTCCACCGGATGCAATTTGCTATCCCGACCGGTGGAACTTGCTATCTGAAGCCTTTGGCTTCAGAAAAAGATTGGGAAAAGATACAGGCTCTCTCGGGAAAGTGCTTTTTGGATAATGCCATGCACAACGCCGCAACGGTACATTCTTTACTTCCTTTGTTATTTCTTCTATTTTTGCCTGAAAATATCCTGAGTTTGCCTTTCTTGTTTTGTAGGCTAACTTTCTTGCTTCTGAGGGCCTCCAAAGGTTGATTCGAGAAAAAGAAGAACTTACCTCCGTATGGGATCAACTTTTGGCCGAGCGGGAGCAAACTACTGCTCGCCTCTTAGAATTGGAAGCCAAAGTTATTGAGGTCATTGTATTTGGAGACTTGTTTGCAGCAAAACGAGCAAGAAGTGGTAACATTTAGCCAAAAGATTGTCGGTTAAATTTGACAAAGCCAGGGCCAAATGGGCTAATGTCCATAATATCGCTCTAGCTGCAACCGACCGCGAGGTTTCCTCCGCTGAAAGATTGACCAACTTAGTGGCAGCCTTGAACTCAAAAACTGAAGAGCTTGCTACTGCGAGGGTAAAACATACCCAGTTGGACGAGAAGTATAGGAAGACTATTGAGCATAATAGGCTCTTTAGATCAGCTTTCTGTGACCTCGATGTTAGCCTCAAATCCGTTAGATCCGCCTGGGATATTACACCACATGTTTTCGTACGTAAGAGTACGTCGTAAGATAGTTGATGTAAGCTCAGAAATGAGATCATCTTTGAAAGTACATAAAGTAAGTTAATATTGTTACTTTGGAGGTTACAAATATTAAATATCATGGATAACAAGTACCAAGAGGGTTGGAAGGCTTAGAGGCTAAACAAATTGAAGAAAATAAGTTTCGTCGAAAGTCTATAAGTTTGGAATGTTATAACATGAACTTTGGGGTGAGACTAGAGTTCTTAACATGATAAGGAGATTATGTTATGAGTTATTTAAGTCTAGTTGTATGATAGTCGTGTGTTATGTTTTCAAGTCAAGCAAGTTGTGGAACAAAAGTTGGCAAAGGTCATCACAAGTTACATTCATAAATTGCTGAAAATTAGGTCAAATGTAGCTGAGCTTTTATCCCAATGTACTTTGAATCATGGGATGATCCACATACCAAATTGCAGATCTATGAGTCTAGTTTCTAATGCTAAACTGTTTGTCGATACGACATCAGATAGAGATATATTCGCGTTTTCGTGAGACTGCGCAAGCAGCTCCCAATGGGATCCACTTAGGCGATAGACATTTTAAAGGGTTTGGACGGCTTATTTTTGGTCATTTTCGATCAAGGACAGTTCCCAAACTCTCTCAACACCTCTCTAACAGTCCTCCATGGTTCCAAGTCGAATCCAAAGTTGTTTTGCCTAGACCTAACCTCAAAAATTAGCCTAAGTGAAGAAAAGAGTCTCTATGGTGTTGTGATGCCATTAAGGGTGCTTGTAAGCTAAGAGAAGCTTTGGTTTTAGTTTAATCTGATTATTTAAGGTATGTATAACACCCTATTGCTTGGGCTTAATCTTATCTATGCGTTGGCTAAGTTATTTGGATGAAGAATTACAAAATAGAACTTGAAGTTGTATAAGAAGTTGTTGTCTCTTATTGGACTATTTTAGAGTTGTGTATATGACTTCATATGACTGAAAATCATGGGGAATATCTTGGTTACAATGTTCTTATTGTTCTTATGCTGGTCAATATGTTGAGTATGTTCATGATGTTGTAAATAGGAGAGAAGCAACCATACAATACGTAGAAGTTGTCCATGTTGTTGTTATATTTTGTTGAGTTGTTTGATGTTACTTTTATGATGGGTATAAGATTGGAATGTCATGTCAATATATATGTTTATATGCTGGACCTGTATGGTGTTTTAAGTACAGGGGAGATAGGAAAAAGAGTTGGGGTTTGGTTCCTATCCAAACTTGTCGCTCGTCGTGTTAAATAGTAGTTTCGTTGCTGACATTTGTGCACTTGTTATTGTGTAGATTGATTGGTGTTGTTAGGCTGTTGGGTGTGTTGTGGCACTGAAGGTACATAATTGAAGGTTGTATGTGTTCTTGTTGTTTTTATGGACTTAGAGAAAACAAGGAAAACAAGGGAGATGCTATCCGTTTTAATATAAAATAAGCTTATTATTCGTTGTATGATAGTTGATCAATCGTAGCTTAACGATAGTATTATTATCGTTGTTTTAGATTAAAGTGCGATGAGACGAGTTCAACATGGTCATTGGACAGACTGTGATAAGGTATGTTAAGGCTATCCCTTCTTCCCTTTTGGTATGATCCATATGATACAGCGAAACAGGCAAACACGCAACTTTCACAAATGGCTCTATTTTAGAAGTACTAGGGTTGCCTATGTTCTTGATTCCCCATATGTCCTATTATTATATCGTCTGTTCATGGGTCTCAGAAAATACATAAATGATAAAGCTTATTTCGTGATATTAACTGAAGGCATATTGATCTTATGACAGACCGAGAGATCTTATTGACTTACTTCTTATGCATTGCATTCATTTATACATGTATGTTATGGCATTATATACGTACCACCACCTGATCAGTTGGTATACATTGATGATTTCGCCCACAGAGGCAGAGATGATATGATAGTATGCCTCAGAGGCTTGATGATGTTATGTACGCATATACCTCTACATGATATGACATTTATACGCACATGCATGGCATTATAAATGTTTCATGATTCACAGAGCTATTCAGACTTACAAGTTGAGTTCTTTACTCCATGTGTCTTTCATGTCTTTTATATACTGTTTTAATGTCTTACATACTTGGTACTTTATTTGTACTGACGTCCCTTTTGCCTGGGGATGCTGCATTTTACGCCTGCAGGTCCCGATAGATAGGTTGACAGTCCTCCTAGTAGGCTATCAGCTCAGCGGAAGGTGTTAGTATACTCCACTTGCTCCGGAGTTGCCTATTTGGTCAGTATGATTTGGACATGTATTGATTGGTATGGCGGGGCCCTGTCTCGACCTTTATGATGTTTATGTACTCTTAGAGGCTTATAGACAGATGTCATGTATACGGATACTTGTATGGCCTTGTCGGCCTATGTTTTGAGTGTACAAATAATCATGTCGGCCTTATAGGCCCGTATGTCACATGTATAAGTTTCTATATCACGTTGGGTCGTCCTATGTCGAGTATTCCCTTATGTTTTATTCTGGTTATCTCGTGATAGCCCTTCTGGCCCATTTACCTATGATGGTGTGATAAGAAAGATACGTTACTTTGGTACTCGGTTGAGTAAGGCACCGTTCTTGTCGCGACCCTTCGATTTGGGTCGTGACAAAAACCTTTCTGTCGAGGTAACCCAACTCAAAGAAGAACTTAAGCACCGAGCGGCTTCCTTCTTTGTTGATAAAATTTATTTTATGTACTGCATGAGGAGAAAAATCTTGGAAGAGGCTAAAGCAGGTATCATCGACTTTGATGCTGAAATCGCTAAGGCCCGTGAGCTTAAGTTAGCTGCTAAAAGGGGTCTCCCGCAGAGGCTGATGCTTCCGGTTCCAATTCTGAAACTTCAGGAACTGGAGATGAAACGGAAGGCGAAGATGTTGAAGGCCAAACTGATGAGGTCCAAGATGTTGAGCCATCGGCAGATCTACCCATTTCCCCTGGGGGCGCCGACACTTCTCTTCCTCCGGGTTCCGGAGATGTAGCAGTTTAGCTTTTCTTTTCTTTTTCCAACTTTTGTATATGTGCCTCTTTGGCACGTTATTGTAAATAAAGACATCTTTTTGCTCAAGTATTGCATGAGTCTTTCTTTAGTTTGAACATTTATGCAAGTGTTAATCTTTGCATTCTTTTTTTGCTTAAGTGTTTTGTGCAAGTTTTACTGTTTACGTCTTATTATGTAAAGCCTTGGATGTATTTTTCCTCGAAAGCATTTGGATTTCTGGCACAAATTCTTTCGAAATCAACCCTTTATCTTGAGGGTTTTTATAAGAGAGGGCCCTCTTATGTTTACGGTGCTCTTGAAGAGAACGTCTCCTATTCATTACGGCACTAGCATTTGAAGTACTTGTTTAACTTTCAAATGATAAAATAAATTCATTGATCAGACAAGAAACAAGATGGAAAATAAAAGAAATTTACTTTATTCCTTCCGTTTTTAAAAAGTACATAAGCATTTCGCTATGCTAAAAAGAAATTGTCATTTCTTGTGGCTAATTCGTACAACTTGTTTTTACGGAGCTGGCCGCACAGTCCCCGGTCCTGATGATACAAATATGTTCTCGATTTTTGTGTTTCGGTCGACGTGGCAGTCATTGTTGTCATATTCTCATATCATCCCCCCTTAGTGTTCAAATGCGAAGAATGCGAATTGGAACACTGAAAATCTTGCACTTCGAGGATCCCACTAATGAATTGCTAGACAATCTTTAGCTCGATAACAAACTTCGCTTCCCCTTAGGAATTTATGCTATCGAGCAAAATACTATCTAACAATCCTCTAATGGTCTGCACTTGTGAACTGTCGGGTAACCTTTGCTTGATAGCAAACTCACTTTCCCGGTGGGAATTTTGCTATCGAGCCAAAGATTATCTAACCGCCCTAGAGTGGTTCTTCGCTTGTGTGCCTTGCTATTAAAGGTCTTATTGCTGCTGTTGAAAATTTTATCGTAGTATGCTTTCCGTTGCTACATCGATAAAAACCTTGCTAGCAAAACCCAATTGGGACAAAAATTGGACGAAGGGAAAAAGAGTGCAGCACATACTTTCAGTACAGGTGATGTTTGTCAGCAATAATATCTCTTGAGATGTACCACATTCCAGTTGCTTGGCAACTTTTCTCCATCCTGATTCTCCAGCTCGTATGAACCTTTCCCCGATGACAGCTGAAAACCGGTAAGGGCCTTCCCAGGTTAGGCCTAGCTTCCTTGCGTGGAGTTACCAGGTGTTTTGAGGTACTTTCCTTAGAACCAAGTCTCCCACTTTAAAATAACGGAGGTTGGCTCTTCGACTATCTTTTCATTCTCTGCTTCTGGGCTGCCATTCTTATATGTGACAAGTCCCTACGCTCATCGAGTAACTCCAAGTTGACTAACATCACTTCGTTATTCGTCTCTTTGCTTTCCTGGAAATAACTTAAGGTTGGCTCTCCTACTTCCACCGGGATTAAGGCTTCTGCTCTATACACAAGGGAAAAAGAAGTTTCTCCCGTGCTCGATTTGGCCGTCATTCGATAGGCCCATAGCACTCCAGGTAGTTCCTCAGGCCATTTACCCTTAGCCGATTCCAATCTTTTCTTGAGATTTTGTATAATCACTTTGTTCATTGATTCCGCTTGACCATTTGCAATCGGATAATAGGGTGAAGATGTGATACTCTTTATTTTCAAATCTTCAAGGAACTTTGTGATCTTTGCGCCAATAAATTGTGGCCCATTATCGCATGCTATCTCTTTTGGTACTCCAGACCTGCAGATTATGTTCACCCACAAGAAATCCACCACTTCACGTTCGTCGATCTTCTGATAAGGACCTGCTTCCACCCATTTAGAAAAATAGTCAGTTAAAATTAAAAAGAACCTTACCTTACCAAGGGCTGACGGCAGCGGTCCAACGATGTCCATTTCCCACTTCATGAATGGCTACGGAGACAGAACTGAGTGAATGGTTCTGTTGGTTGATGTACCAGCAATGCATACCGTTGGCACTTATCGCATTTTGCACGAAAGGTTTGCCGTCTTGTTCCATTCGAGGCCAATAATATACTGCCCTTACCAATTTTAGCACTAAGGAATCTACGCCCGAATGGCTTCCGCATATCCCTTCGTGGAGTTCTCGCATAACGTACTTAGCTTCGGATTCTCCCAAGCATCGGGCTAGCGAGCGTTGGAAAGATTTCCTGTACAGTTGGCCTCCTTTGAAGCTATATCATGCTACTTTAGCACACAGTGCCCGAGACGCCTTGGAGTCTTCGGGCAACTCCTGTGTTCGAGATAATCGATGATCTCATTACTCCAGTCCCGGACCAAATTAGTCGTATTTACCTCCTAGTAGCTATCCGCATCCAGGATCGAGTACATGAGTTGTACTACCGTCTCGGGATCCGATCCCTTCATTTCCGTTGATGAACCGACGTTAGCCAGTGCATCCGCTTCTGCATTTTCTCCCCTCGAGATATGAGTAATCGACCACTCCTAAAATCGAGCCAGTAGAGCCTGGACCTTCACTACGTATTGTTGCATGCGCTCCTCTTGGGTTTCGAAGATCCCGTAGACTTGATTTACCACCAGCTAGGAGTCACATTTGATTTCTATGACCTCAGAATCTAGTCCCCCGAGCCAGTTCGAGTCCTGCAATTCAAAGCCTCATACTCTGCTTCGTTGTTAGTTAAAGGGACCGATGATGGCTTGCCTTAGGGTTTCTCCCGAAGGCGTGGTTAATGCTATGCCAAGATCGAACCCATTTACATTGGAAGATCCATCCATAAATAAGGTCCATACTCCCGATGTCAATTCTGACACCATCACTGCCTCTTTGATTGCTAGAGGCAGCAATCGCGGACTGAAATCGACCACAAAGTCGACCAAAACTTGTGACTTAATCGCAGTCCTTGGTTTATATTCTATGTCGAATTCACTCATTTCAATGGCCCATTTGGCCAATCTACCCGAGAGTTCGGGTTTGTGGAGGATGTTCCTTAGGGGAAAGGTGGTCACCACAACTATCCGGTGACATTGGAAGTAAGGCCTAAACTTCCGAGCGGCGACTACGAGAGCTAAGGCCAGCTTCTCCAAATGCGGGTAGCGAGTTTCTGCTCCCCTTAAAATTTTACTAACGTAATAAATGGGAAATTGCATACCTTCATCCTCACGGACTAAAACTGTGCTCACCTCTACCTCTGAGACTGCAAGGTAAACCAATAATGTTTTACCTTCCTTTAGTTTTGAAAGTAACGGAGGGCTTGATAAGTACCTTTTCAAATATCTCAAAGCCTGCTAGCATTTTGAGGTCCATTCAAAATTGTTTTCCTTTTTGAGCAGCACGAAGAAACGGTGGCATTTCTCCGATGACGGGAAATAAACCTGCTCAAAGCAGCCAATCTCCCTATGAGCCTTTGAACTTCTTTCACACTTGACAGCTGGTTCGGGATGTCCTAAATGGCTTTGAACTTATCGGAATTTACCTCAATCCCCCTTTGTGATACCAAAAATCCTAAAAATTTGCCGGAGCTGACCCCGAACGCGCTCGGGGTTAAGCTTCATGTTGTGCTTCCTTAGGATGTCAAAAGTTTCTTGCAAATGCTTAAGATGATCACCTGCGTTCAAAGACTTAACGATCATATCATCTATATAAACTTACATAGTTTTTCCTATCTGTTTTTCAAACATCTTGTTTACGAGCCGCTGGTAAGTGGCTCCGGCGTTCTTCAGCCTGAAGGGCATCATATTATAGCAATATGTGCCAAAATTCATTATGAACGAAGTCTTTTCCTGATCCTTCGGGTTCATCTTAATTTGGTTGTACCCCGAATAAGCATTGAGGAAACTCATTAACTCGTGCCCGGCAGTCACATCAATCATTTGATCGATGTTTGACAATGGGAACGAGTCTTTTGGGTATGCCTTATTCAAGTCCTTATAATCTACATACATGCAAAATTTATTGTTCTTCTTAGGAACTACTACTACATTAGCTAGTCAGTTTGGATATTTTACCTCTCAGATCGAACAGATATCAAGTAGGCGAGTTACCTCTTTTTTGACAAATTTATTCCTGGCCTCCACAATAGGGTGTTTCTTTTGTCTTATTGGAGGGATGTCGGGATCCAAGATTAACTTGGGTACTGCCACTTCCGTTGGGATATCTGTCATGTCCGCATACGACCACGCAAAACAATCGGCTTCATATATAAGAAATTCAATAAAGCTAGACCTGAACTCAGGGTGTAGTCCTTTCCCCAAGTGGAATTTTCTTTCTAAGAACTTTTCAAACGATGCAACTTGTTCGAGCTCTTCCACTGCGGATTTTACTGCATCCGTCTCTTCTGGTACCTAAAAATATCTCGGGACCTAATAAGATTCCGACGCTTCATCCCCTTACGGTTCCTGTAGTTTCTATGCCGCGTGCTCCTTCCCTTTGCTACTGGAAACCGAAATTGCATTAATCTCCCTTGCCGCCGGTTGTTCGCCCCTTGTCTGTTTGATTCCTTGGGGTGTTGAAAATTTCAGCAACTGATGATACGTTGATGGTACAGGTCTCATCTTGTGCAACCATAGTCTTCACAGAATAATATTATATCCCATATCACCGTCCACCACTTCAAAAAGAGTCATCTTCATCACTCCTTCGGCGTTCGTGGGCAGCAAGATCTCTCCTCGGGTTGTCACGCTTGCGAGGTTGAATCAGGCGAGGAGTTTTTTGGCCGGAATGATGCTTCCGGTGAGTTTGGCTTGCTCCAATACCCTCCATTGTATGATATTGGCCAAACTTCCTGCATCCACTAGAACACGTTTGATTTTAAAATCTAATACATTTAGAGAAATTACCAATGCGTCATTGTGCGATAGCAACAATCCGTCTGCGTCCTTCTCCGTGAAAGTGATGTCATCTTCAGCGACTTCTCGGAGTCTCTCGCTATGGGTTATTGATACCTTTATCTTTTTTGCTACCGAGAAGGTGACGCTATTGATCTCATTCCCCTCGAAGATCGTGTTGATCGTCTGGCGCGGGGGATCTTCTCCTACTTTCGAGGGTTCTGCATTATCACGGTTGCGACCGTATTTGTTCTTGGCCCGATCACTTAAGACTTCTCTGAGATGTCCATTCTTCAATAGTGTCGCCACTTCTTCATGCAGATGTCAGCAGTCCCCAGTCCGATGGCCATTCGTCCCATGGTACTCACACCACAAGTTGGGATCCCTCTGGCTGGGATCGGACCTCATCGGTTTCGAGAACCGCGCTTCTTTGATGTTTCTCATAGCCGATACCAACTCCACTACACTGACGCTGAAATTATACTCTGATTGCCTGGGGTAGGAAGGATCCCACGTACTCGACGCTTCTTTGTCCTGCAATGATCTGTTGTTCTGACCACGATCAGTTCTTCTGTCGGTAATGAACCTGTCTGCCGACCAAAAACCTTTGTCATTTCCTTCGACCTGTTCGTAGGGCGAAAATCGGCCCCTCAAAAACCATCTTTCTGTGTTGAAATCGTCTTTTGATTTTTCTTTATTCTTCTCCTGTCCTTTTGCCGACGACGGAAAGCCAACCTGATCATTTTCGATCCTTATCTTAGACTTGTACCGATTGTGGACATCCGCCCAAGTCGTTGGTTGGAACTCAAGCTAGCTTTTCTTCAATTTTCGAGAAGCATCTGAACTTCTCGGATTCAGACCCTTGGTAAATGCTTCAGCCGCCCATTCATCTGCAACAGTCGGGAGCAACATCCTCTCCTTTTGGAACTGGGTGACGAACTCCCGCAGCAACTTCGATTCTCCTTGTGCAATTCTGAATATGTCGGTCTTTTGGGCCTGCACATTTCTGGCCCCGGCATGGACCTTAATAAAAGAGTCCACGAGCATCTCAAATGAATATATGGAATACTCAGGTAACAGCGAATACCAAGTCAAGGCTCCGCTCATGAGAGTCTCTCCAAATTTTTTGAGCAAAACAGGTTCGATGTCGTGGGGAGCTAAATCGTTCCCCTTCACCGCCGTTGTATAGGTGGTAATATGCTCCTTTGGGTCTGAGGTTCCATCATACTTTGGCACGTCGGGCATTTTGAACTGCTCCGGGATTAATTGTGGTGGCGTGCTTTGTTTGTACGACAACTGAGTATACTTCTTTGAGTCCGGCCCTTTTAGCACCGGTTGTGCGCCCAGGATTTGATACATGTGGGCGTTCACTTCCCTCATAAACAGTAAGCATTCGCTCTTGAAAGGATCATTCTCGTTGTTGGGGCCAGATCCGCTCCCCCAGCCCCATCGGAGCCAACCTCGCCCCTCGTGGTGTTGTTGTCGACCCTCTGCATTGCCTGATTCGTGGGAGCATCAAGAGGAACTGGACCTCGTCCATTCGCATTATGTGAAGCCCCCAACAACGCCTACTTCAACTTTGTCATAACCTTATCCTGTCGTGTGAAATGGCCTAGAATGGCTGTTTGGTGCTTTTGCAGGGCCCTTACTGCTTCAACGACTTGCTCCTCTTCAGCGTCATCGGGAGTCGCGTCCTGTATATATCGTGGGTACCGCCTATCGTGGACCGCCGTAGCATCATTTCTCTCATTCCGGGTGTTACTGACTGAATCCTCATGATGAGCCTGGTCTCCTTGGGCCTCAAGATTGTGTGTGTTTTTAACACAGTTATCTGCCGTTTTCTGTGAATTTTGCTAAGACGAATAATCAAAACACATTAGTAAAAGAGTCAAGGATCAACTTAATTACACGGCTGTCTAGGCCCCACGGTGGGGGCCAAACTATTTACCCGTAAAAAAGGTACAGTTGAATTTATACTTGATTTCTAGATAAGTGAATTAATTTGATCCTGAAATAATAAAATAATTGAAGAAATACGCAATATTTAGCCTAAAGTGAATATAAAATAGCAGAAACAGTAATTTCGGGAGCAAGGCTTCCGGGCAAAGCAACAATGAAATCAAGGAATGAGAAGATAAAATTGTATAAAGCTTTGAATCGATTATTGCATAAGTTTGCCAAAAAAGTCATGTATTTTAAAATAATAACATAGCTCACTATTTATAGCCGCACCTAGGAAACAAGGTTCTAGGATCATGTACTTCTTTAATGTCATTATGAGGGCCATTGAAGAAGGTGTAACGGTGAGCATAAATAACAAATTCTCTGCAACAGACAGTGTACTAAATGCTGTAGAATATTCTCCATTAAATGCTACCTGATAGAGGGTATTTATTGCATTTTTACGAGTGTCATTCTTTCAACTGACAAACGGGACAGTTGCCTTCGGTTTTAACTATCCCCCGCCTTAAGCTCCACATGTTACTCTCTTAAGCGGCCACTTAGCATAGCATATTTTACTTTATACAATGTTGTTATCTTTTAAACTAAATCAAAAGCAACAAAAAAAGATTTTATTTTATCAAGATTCATGAAAGATTTATCATTTAATACATTGAAGAATGGATCTTTTTATCTTATAAAAATTTGAGAATGAGGAGGTTGCTCTGTAGCTTCTAGAAATGGATAAGTGACAATATAAGTTCAAAAATAACTAATGTAGAACTAATATTACAACAAGAAATAGCTTAATTTATAAAAATATATACGGTGATATTATTTATTGGAATGAATGAAAGAAATAAGAAAAAATCATTGATGGGCACAGACTCATAATACATTTTATTTTTTCCTATCTCATTCTTATTGCTTCAAACTTATTTTTAATCAATACTTGAAAGATTTTGCTTTATTTGCCGAGTTTTTTTCGCTGCCGATGCTCTCCCTTATGGAAACGAATTTATATAGCTCAAGCAATTGTTTGACTCGCAAATAAATTATATCTGAATTATAACGCGGGAATTATAATACGAGGACTAAATACTATCATGATTATCTATTAAATAAACTTTTTCTGAATATATGTGTGGTGTATTTAGTTAAAACTAGTAAATATATAATATAATATAATATAATATAATATAATATATAAAATATATATTTTGTTTTACTATGGATAAACTTGGACAAACTTTAATTTTTTGAGTTTTTCACCGTCGATACTCTTTGTTATGAAAACAAATTTATGTAGTTCAATCATTCGTTCGGTTCGCAAATAAGTTATACTTGAATTATAATAGGAAAATCATAATACGAGGATTTATTATATTAAAAATAAAAAATACAGAGTTTAATATAAAATATTTATTTTGTTTTACGATAGATAAAGTTGGACAATTTTTATTTTCAATTTTAAGTTGGCTTTCTTAAAGAATTTTGGATAGAGAGCTTTAGAGAAGGAAATTTGGGTCATTTGATTGTTTTCTCCCTGGATAACCAATCTGAGGAATATTATCTCATGTTGTATGTTATAAAAATGTCACGAGTCAGGCTCCCAATTTTGGGGTCGTGATGACGTCTAACGTCAATTTGCTAGGCAAATCAATATTAGCTAAACAATTTAATAATTAAATAGTTCAAAACAGAATAATAACAATTGTTAACGAAGATTAAAGCTGAAACACATGAAATAAATCTATAATATAATGTGGTCTAACAACTCCGGAATCTGATGTCATAAGTACATGAGCAACTAGAAGTCTACAAGTATAATTTGAAATAAATACAACTGTTTGAACGAGATAAACAGTAAAGATAGGAAAAGTAAGGGAACTTCAAGGTCTGCGAACGCCAGCAGATCTACCTTAGGTCTCCGAAGCAATGTGATTCGAGCAGACGCACCTCTAAGCACCGCTGAGACCAATACCAGTATCTGCACAAGAAGTGCAGAAATATAGCATGAGTACAACCGACCCAATGTAATTCGTAAGTGTCGAGCCTAACCTCGAGGAGGTAGTGACGAGGCTATGACAAGACACCTACATAAATATCTTGTACAAATATATATATAAATCAGCAAAATAACAAGTAGAACAATAAAATATTAACTGAGAGGGGACATGCGAAAGGGGAAATATCATAAAAATTGTAAGTATAAAATCACAAAATAACATCTTCAGAAATAAGGAACAACATAACAAAGGAAAATCACTAAAACGTGAAATCAAACAAGGTAATGAAATAAAAATAGCACGGCATCACACCTCGTGCTTTTACTCTCGTCCTCACCATGTAATATCATAAATAAAATGGCACGGCATCACTCTTCGTGCTTTTACTCACCAGCACAACATCACTCTTCATGCTTTTACTCTCAGACTCTCTCGATATTTGATAATAAATTTAAATAAGGTACGGCAACGCCCTTCGTACTTTAACTCTTTCTCACCAATCAACAATATCAATCCAAATAATAAATGCAACGAGGGAAATAGTTTTATTTCAATTATAGTGCCATGATTTCAATCTCAACTTTCAAAAATTCCCAACATCTTCAAAATATATAATAAATAAGAGACGAATAATTAAAGTAGTAATCTAACCTAAACATGGAGAAACAAAGTCAAATAAACAATTTAGAACAAAGAAATAATTGTCACCCACAGGCTTTAACCCTATAACAACGCATATGTACTCGTCACCGCACATATATGCCATTCTCACACATAATTCGCGTGGCAAATAAACCAACAAGTCATAATCCCTCAAGTCAAAGTTAACCTCGATACTTACCTCACTCCGCAACCAAATCAATGCTTAATCACAGCTTTTCCTCTAGAATTAGCTTTCAAACCAATCAAATCTAACTAAATATAGTTCAAATAACTCAAAATAGGCTTTAAAAACTACCCACGAGTGAAAATGATTCAATCTTTAATAATTCTGGAAAAAGTTAACCCCGAATCCACTTGGTCAAAACCTGAGATTTAGAACAAAACTCAATTACACATTCACCTTCGAGTCCTGTTATGTGATTTGTTTAATTCGACCTCAATTTGAGATCTAAATCTCAATTTTATAAAATTCTGAATTTCTACCCAAATCCCTAATTTCTACTATGAAAATTCTAGATTTGATGTTGAAAACACATGAAAAGTAATGGGTCCTCTAAAAATCGCCTCTAGAGTATTTATGGTTGAAAAATAGTGTAAAAAAAGCTACGTTCCGATTTTTCCCTCTTTTATCTAGTTGCGGATGTCACAATTGCGAAGTCTTGTTCGCAATTGCGAGCATCGCAAATGTGAGACAAGGGTCGCAAATGCGAACCCTGCCTCAAAAGCCCAGATATTTTAAATGCGACATAGTGTTCGCAAATGCAGACAACCACCCATTGCAAATACGGCCAGAAGCTTCATAAATGCGAAGCAGACTCAAGTGGCCTGTGACAGCAAATGTGGCCACTTTCTTCGCAAAAGCAAACGACCACAGTTCGTAAAAGCAAACAAAATCCTCGCAAATGCGAGATTACCCAATCCCAGGCCTTGCTCGCAAATGCGACTTTTGTCTGCAAAAGCGATGCTCGCAAATGCTAGCCAAACCTCGCAAATGCGAGATCTGCAGCAGAACACTACAGATGGAAGGACACCAGCTGACTTCAAACCATCCAAACTCATCCAAAACGCATCTAAAACTCATCCAAGCCCTTCGGGCTCCAAACCAAACATGCACACTAGTGTAATAACATCATATAAACTCTCTCGCGCGATCAAAATAACACCAAGAACTATGTTCGGACATTAAAATGCATGATATTTTCAAAGAAATTCAAGAACTTTTAAATTCACAATCGAGCGTCTGAATCCTATCAAATCAACTCCGTTTTGCACCAAATTTTGCAGACAAGTTTCAAATAGCAAAATAAACATATACCAAGTTCCGATATCGAAATTCAAATATGATAGCCATAAAGTCAATCTACGGTCATACCTAGAAAATCTTTAAACCTTCAAGTTACTAGTTTCCGACAAATCAAGTTAGGGACTTTTCAATTTAATTCTGGGCATAAGCTCAAGTCCAAAATCATGATATGTACCTAGCGAGATTATCAAATTACCAATCAGGGGTAGTTTACATAAAATATTGACCGTAGTCAACTCAAGTCATTTTTAAAGCTAAAAATCATGTTTTCTTCAAATTTTCACATAAAATCTTTCCGGAAAAAGACAAGAATTGTGCACACAAATCGAAAAATACTAAATGGAGCTAATAGAGGTCTCGGAATACAGAAAAAAGAGCTAGAACTCAAAACAACGTATCAGGTCATCACAAAAAATAATAACAAAATTATGGTATAACAAAATTCTGACATTGCTTATATGGAAAATAAAAGTCTAATCAAACATGCTTTGTTATCCTTCAATTTTATCTTATGCGAAATTTATTTTTTACTTTAAATATTTTCTTTGTTATTTGATCTAATTGTTGAATGTAGTCTTTAGATACTCAAAAAATCGTTAGAGAGATAATGTTATTAGAGTAGGAAAGAGCTCAATATAATATGAAATATATCGTTTGTTTATATTTGTCTATACTATTGTTACATGCTAGAAAAGTTCTATAACGAAAAGTGGAAGTAGTGTATTCATAGTTGATTGTAACTATAGTCTCGGGAACAATTTTTCTTCTGAAAGTCGAATATAATTAATTTTAAAGATTGTTCCTAATTGGATAATGGTATAAGGCTTTGTTGGTTTGCTATTTTTTTCTTTTACAAATATATTATATACAATGTTCAAATAACGAAAAAATATATTATATAATATTTAATTAATTTTGAAGTCTTAAATATAAAAAATAATAATTAAATATGTATTTCTAAATATTAAGAATATAATAAAATGACTATTTTCTCTACCGTAAAAGTAAATTTTAAAGGGTAAAAAAGATGAACGATATTTCTTCAAGGGACTTCGCGCTTTTTTTGTTTTTTTTTTATGGCAAGTCAATGGCATGACTTGCCATCATAATGCTATATTCATTCACTCATTTATTCAAATATTGACACCGATTATGAAAATTCATGCGCACGTCACTAAAGTTAGTGCACCTCCTACCACTCTCCACAAAATATTAGGATATATATATATTGGGTGGACTATGGATTCGTTCCTCTATCCTTCTCTATAATATAATACTTTGTCCATTTTAATTTATATGGTAAAGTTTGAATAGACATGGAGTTTAGGAAAGAAATAAAGACTTTTGGAATTAGTAGTCTTAAATATAAAGAATATTTGTAGTCATAAAACTTTGAAATTGTGGTTCTAAAAGAATCATAATATTTGTGTGACTATAAAAATATATTATTAAGGGTAAAACAAATTATAAATTAAATTATTTTTAAATTTAAAAAGTTGTCATTCTTTTTGGAACAAAATAAAAATAAAAATATTGCCAAGTAAACTGGAATGGAGAGGAGTAGGATATATATAGGTTAACAATATAAGTAGTACTTCCTTCAACCCAAGATTCAATGTTTACATCAAATCGATCAACTTAACCATAACAGTTAATAATTAAAGTGAAAACACATATCTTTTAATATGATTAAGTAATAAATGTATGTATAAAAGATAAATAATTTGCATGCACTTATTGGCTAAGTGTAAATTAAATACTCTATGTGGGTAAGTTTTTAGCTACTTTAATTCTCTCTTTTTTATTTATCACTTCAGCCAAACAAATTTGTAAATAATCCCTTTTGAGAAACAAAAAGACATTATTTTTTTTTTTTAAATCTATCCTTGCTCCGATAAATAGTTATAAATATTTTTTGAAAGATCTTATCAATCTCTAGAAAAATTTTGAGAACAGATAAATAATAATTTAGTCAGATAATCCTTATGAGTAGTATTATTAAATAATTTTCATAATGTATGTGTCAAAATCTTTCACAACAAATAAAAGATACCGCTTGGACTGTAAAGGACAGTCTGGTGCACTAAGCTCTAGTTATGCGCAGGGTCCGAAGAAGGGCCGGACTACAAGGATTGTATTCTTTTCTATTCTGTCATAATTAAATTTTCTTATATTTTGATTTCTTATTAGTTAACTTTTTTCCTTATCTTAATTTTAATAATCTAAATTTATATATAAGCAGAGCTCTTTTATAGTGTCTACAATAATAAGTATGTTCTCTTTGTTCTCGTTTTTCAAATGGTATCTGAGCTTAAATTGTCAACCAATGGTTATTTTCAATTTAACTAGCTGATGCCTAGAATTTCTTTGTAGCATTGAAATATGTAGAATGATTTTACCTGTGGTTTTTACAATTTAGGATCTTTCAGAAATGCTTGCAACGAGAACAAGGATCAAAAGAAAGCCTGAAAGTACTCCACTTCTTCAGATAACTTAACTTCGATGCAGTTAGTAATTGGTAAGAGAAGTAATTACTTAGCTTCATATTTCTTAATTAACTAGTCGAAGTCTAGTAAGAAAGAAATATTCAAGCTATTTTGGAACCGATTAGAAAATGTCACATTAAAATTAAAAAAAAAAAAAAAAATCATCCCCTACCCAACAAATGAAAAAAGAAAATGAAAATGTTTAACTACCACAACCCCCACTTCCCCGAACCAATACACAACGTGGGACCTTCCCCACTTCCTTCACATACTAATAAAGTAACACAACTTCTCTTCAATCTTGTTATATATACATCCATTTTCCTTTCTTTCCAACTCTCATGGCTTCCTCAAGAACAAATATCAATTACTATTCCTCTCTTTTCCTTGTGTTTTTGTTGCTTACAACATTGAACTTGTCTTTTTTGGAAGCTCTAAATCTTGAAGATGATCATCACTCCAATATGAAGCTGCTTGGGAGCAAAGTCTGTGATGAAATTTACGTAGTTGAAGAAGGAGAAAGTCTTCAAACTATATCTGATAAGTGTAACGACCCTTTTATATTGGAAGAAAATACTCAGATTAATGATGATGATGATGTTTTCCCTGGCCTTGTTCTCAAGATTACTTCATTAAAGTCGAGAAAGCTAGGGCAGTAATGCTTAATTACTTGGTTTTTCTACCTTTCTTCCTTCTATTATTTCTCCTTAGTTTCAAGTTTCTATTTATATATATCCTCTCTTATGCTTTTTTAATACTAGGATTTTACATATGTAATAGTACTAGTATTAAGTAATTTTTACGTTATTAGTATATTTTAGTTGGTTATTAACAAGCTACTTGGTTGATTTCAACGTTAGAAAATTTGGATTAGTATAGACAACTATCTTGTTGTGCGTTAATTTAACCAGACGGCGTGAAAAAAATTATATACCACCAGCTTTCGTAAATCTAACCTTTTCAAGTATTCCCATTTTAGCTTAAGTGTATTAGGAGTTCTCCAGAAAATACTTCAATTGATTATTGAATTAATCTTGCTTATATTGTAATATATATATATATATATTCATGCAGTATCCGCAAAGCAATGGGATCGCTCCAAACTTTGGTTGTTTATTGGAAAAATAAAAGACTCTCGTTAATATTGCTGCACGCTTAAAATATAAATTCAGTTTTTTGCTCGTGAATATGCTAGTGAACGAAGATATAACCAAAAATTATACTACTATGAATTAGATCTTTTCAAGTGGTCATAAATGATGGAGAATAAAAATTCTAAATTGCATGGCCTTGCATTTTTATTAATTTTTCATCTACACAAAGAAATCGATAGAAGTTCAAAATTACTCATATGAGTTCCTATTGTAGCATTGGCGAATAAATATCCAAAGTTTTGTTATTCCAGATAAAGTATAAGCGAAATTACTTAATTTCCCCCCACTAGCTTAAATTACTATACTAGACATAACGAATACATAAGGTGGAAAATATATAAGTTTTCAAGTTTTCTAGCTAGTATTCTATAATTGTTGGTTTATATTCTTAAAATATAAATACTGGAGAACCACGTTTTATTTGGCGTTCATAATAAATTTAGCATAAATAAATACTGTATCATCCAGAAATAGTGACCCAATAATTCATAGGAACTACAAATTAAAAGCATCGTCCAAATAAATCACTATTGATGATGATCAAGGAGCAGAAGAAAAAAGAAGCCGAGGAAGAGTCGCACGACAAATCCAGCAAATTATTCAATTTCATGTGTATAAATTAAGTATAAACCATATGGTCCCAAACTCAAAAAAAAACAAATTAATTATCTCATGCCTAAACAAAGTAGTACTTACTATATATCAACGTTAATCCCAAAATCTGCTGAATATGCTATACATCTTAATTGCTAAATTTCTGCTCTTATTACTAATACCAGTGTATGAAAGTAAATGTCTGATACTATATTAATCCCTTATAATTTGATCTTCCACTGCTCAACGCCAAATCTTCAATTATCTCTCAATTATTCTCACTGTTCAACACAAATTGCTGAAAACCTTTCCATATCTCTTTGCTAAGTAAAAAATGGATAATTCAGAAGCTGATCAGCAGTTGGCCTCTTTACTGGTTCCTCATTAAGACATTCAATCACCATATTCTCAAACTCCTCTGAAAACACCTTTCTTTTCTTTTAATCAAATCCAAAGCTTTCTTGACCTTCCCTTTCTTCTTCAGCAGTTTTTCAAGTGATTTTGGCAATTTCTTCTTTACCATTATCTTCTTGATTGTCCAATCCAAATCTTCACAATTTTTCACTGGTAACTCCCCGTACCCTAATTCCGATGCCGTTATTCCCAATAGCCAAATATCACATTTTGGTCCATTTGTAGCATTATCTTTCTCATAAACCTCTGGCGCCGCACCCCATTTAGAAATACTCTTAAGATCCAAAAAAACAGAAGAACTGGAACCACCTGCTTCTTCTTCTTCTTCTTCTTCTTCTTCTTCTTCTTCTTCTTCGGTATTGATGTTTTCTGAATTATATACTGATGCTGCAAATGCTAATTTGACCTTGATTTCGCCATTACTATCACCAATGTGAACAAAAATATCACCAGCATTGAAAGTAGTATGAACCCTTCGAATAAGATGAATATCTCTTAGACCAAGAAGTGATTCTTTAAGAACAATAGCAACACAATCGTCTGACAAAATTTTCTGCGTTCGAGTCGAGAGCATATAACGAAGAGATCCTTCTGACATGTACGGCAATGAAACGCATAAAACTTCATTAGTATCGAAATAATTCTTGACTGCTATTAAATTGCCACGAGGATTAGTAAAACTCGTATGTGCTTCTAGTTGCAACTCCACACATTCATTTTCATGATTCTTGTTTATCGTCTTCAAAGTGACGTGGCCAGAAGGAATAAGTGTACCATTTTCCATAGGTTCGGAATGTAAAGCTCTGTAAACTCGGCAGCAACCATCAGAAGTAGAACCAATTTCTTTGTTCAGAAGGTAAGTTTCCTTAGTGTTTGGATCAATAATGATCTTGCCAACTTTTCCTGGCTGATAATCTTTTGGTAGACCTGATGACTTAGACCTACGCAATTTTTTGAAATGGATGTTTTGCTTATTTTCTTGAACAGAAAAATCAGAAGTTGAGAAAATTGGGATTGGTTTTGGGGAGGAAGAGAAGTTAATGAAGATGGGAACACGTATTTATACAATTAATAAAGTGACGATTAGCTTTGGCTCTTTGGGTAGTTATTCCGCGCGCCTTAGTTCAAGAAGCCGTTATGATTCTTGCCCTCTTTTTTTTTTTTTTTTTTTCATTAAATTTGTTTTTAATATTTCCACTTTTGAATTTATCTTCTTCCTTTGAATGGGCGAGTTTTCATGTTTTCAAAATACGAACATTAGTTTGTTATTATTCCCACGTCCCAAATTATACTACCTGTGCTAATATCACTGTTCAAATTGACTGATTGTTTAACTAAACGAAATTACACAAAATAAAGAAAAGTAAAATTAACCCAAGTAACCCCACATCTAATCTCTTAAGCTAAAAATAGTCGCCGAATATATATTCTATTTATAATTCATATATAATCTATGTATAAGCATGTATAATCAATATATAATTTATGTATGCCGATTAGAAAAAATAAACATTAAATTTGACAGGCTATTTGTGTAACAATAGTCTACTCTTGGGCCGCAGAGAGCAGGGAGACTGAGGGGTATGACAATATTGTCACCTAAACTATTGTTATAAAAATTAACTCTCCAAAATTCTTTAGTCCAAAAACAGCAAGCATGTAATGTTTAGGTTGAAAAGGGTCAATTACTGTTTAAAATTGAGCAACTTTATCATTTGTTAAACTTTTGATCTAATATACATTCGTCGTTAATTCGGAACAAGTTTCATTTTTGTTCTTGACCTCTAATGGCACTCCAACTTTAGGGTAATTTTGAACCGTAACCAAAAGTTGCGGGCAATATTAGAACTTTTTTGCAAAGAATTTGAATATTAATGAGCCCACCCGTCTCATATATGATGGAGGTTCCATTCCAAACGGAAAATACAAGACAATTTACTAATAACAAAACGAATGAATGGCTTAACAAAAATTGAGCAATTTTCGAAATTTGTGCCTTTTCTCCTTTTGTAAGTTAATTTAATGGCAGAAATGACGCTCTAATGGTCAAGGTAAATAGGCTTGTGAGTCTTGCGTCTCGGACATTGAATGAGTCATTTTATAATATCTGCAAGATTAGTGTTCTTTGTGTTTACTTAATATGGCAAAGGAAATGTTTAATTTACTAGATACCCATTACGCTGCTTTTAATTCTTCTTGAAATATTCAGCAGGATTTAGCCAATTTAGGCCATTATGCAAATGACAAGCTTCTATAAAAGGCCAATTGACTCTTGTCAGCTTCTGTAAAATGTTAAACCATGGAGTAAGTGCAAGAACTATTTAACTGGTTGGGTGTCGAATTCTAATAAGATTATATTAATTAGCACGCGATAGAGATATTTAAACATTTCATTAGTAATTATATATCAACATCTTGAATATTATACAAATTTCTTATTTATTTGGGTGAAGCCATGATCAGAGTAGAGTTGCAATTACTGGGAACCAACTAGGAAAAAACATAAAGGCGATTAAACATATGTGATGTTTTATACTTCAATGCCATACAAGACAGGAGCGATTTGTATGGTGTTTAATTTTTTTGTTGTCACGATCTCAATTTTCCTCCGTAAGATGTCGTGATGGCACCTAGTTTCTAAGACTAGGTAAGCCTAACATACATGCAGGATATAACTGGAATAATGATAAAACTCTCAAATAACTCAATAACTATCATAAAAGAACTCCGCAACTCAACAGAAAAAAACTTCCCAAAATTCGATGATATCAAGCCACAAGCTCTACAAGAAAGTACTGAACATCTCTAAACAACAGTGTCTATAAAAAGGGAAAAATAAAATAGAACTAGATAGAGGGTGACTCCGAGGCCTGCGGACGCCGGCAGATATACCTTGAAGTCTCCAAATCTGAACCCAACTCACTGGTGCCTGGGCTGGTAAAAGGTACCTAGATCTGAACAAAAAGATGTGCAGAAGCGTAGCATGAGTACACCACAACGATACCCAGTAAGTGCCAAGCCTAACCTCGGTAGAGTAGTGACGAGGTCAAGTCAAGGCCCTACTGGAATAAATAAGAAAACTGAACAAGTTTATATGACAGTAAGATAATGATAAACAATGAAAATGAAATAATGAAGAAATATACCAAGAATAGCTACACTGAACTAAGAAAAATAAGGCATCACCAAAGAAAACAAGGAATAATATGCCAAGAAAACACAGCAACCAAAACACGAGTGATGTAATAGAAAAGTATCAACAAGAATCACTACCGAGGTACCGCCTCGTAGTCTCATATCACAAAACAATTCACAATCTTTCCTTATATCACTGCGGGAGCCTTGCATTTAGTTTTTCGAAATCATTTTTCCTGAACTAGCTTCCCGTGTTTTAGCCCACCTTATCACACCGCGTGGCTTCAAGTAGTTCCCCTGCTAGCAACACGCGTATCAAGCGCACCTTATCTCACCTTCAACCCCAATCCTTATACCACGCATGCGTCTCAATATCACAACGTATCACAAATCGCATCTCAAGTGCCCAACATCACAACTTGCCAAAGAAGTCAACAATAAAAGTATTTTCACAATAAATAGCCCTTGGCTCAACCATAATATGCACAGAGTCTCAACAATAATAACCGAAAAGTGAATAACTAAACTAGAAAGATAATTCACAACCTTACAACTTTGCCTTAATGTGAATCACGGCCTTTATAACTCAATACCAATTTCAACAATAAGATAGTCCAAGAAGTAACAGCTTCAAGTAAGGAACTCAACAGTTAAATAATGAATAAGGAGTAGAGCAATCAATAACTTCAACTAAAAATGTAAAAAGACAATTAGCAAGTAAAAGTTAGGACAAGTATTAATGATGACATGTAAAGCATGTTAAGATAGACTAATGATGGTGAATATAACATATTATGGTAACTCAATTAAAGGCATGAAAGGAATCTACATAGCTAATATCTGTCAATTACCATATTTAGCCCATGTACACACTCGTCACCTTGCGTAAACGACTTTCACATATCACAATTAACACAAAATAAAACCAATCCTAAGCGGTAATTCCCCCTAAACCAAGTTAGGCAAGATACTTATCTCATGCTAACTCAATCCCCTAGTAAGACCTTCCTTTGATTATCCAACTTCGAACGACTCGAATCTAGCCAAAACAACTTCATACCATAAATATAAATTATAGGAAGCTATTCCAAACAATAAAGTCGCAATCTTTAAAGAGAAATAAAAAGTCAACTCAAAATGTCAACCCTGGGCTCGCGTCTCGAAACCCGACCAAAATTATAAAATTTGAACACACTTTCGATAACGAGTCCACCATACAAGAATTACTCAAATGCATCTTCAAATCGCCTTTCAAATCCCCAAATTTAGTCTAAGAAGTTTCACAAATTTCCCCCCAAATTTCTAACTCAAGTTGCTAATTAAATGATGAAAATAACAATGGATTCATGTAATATAGTCAAATCCGAATTAGAATCACTTACCCCGATGAATTCCTTGAAAAACCCTCAAAAAATTACCAAAAACCGAGCTCTCTAGGTCCAAAAGATGAAAATGAAAATAAACCCTCGAAGACTGCTTTTTCTGCCCAACGATTTCGCATGTACGGGCTCACTATAGCACCTGCGATGCTACATCTACGAAAAATCCATCATAGGTGCGGTTTCCACTAGGATCAGAGAATTCCGCTTCTGTGGACCAAATCGCGCACCTGCGTGTCCGCTCCTGCGAAACTTGGGCGCATCTGTGCTCTCGCGCCTGTGATGGGCCTCTGCTTCCGCGACCCCAAGTCCGGCTACCCTTTTCTGCTTCTGCGCTTCCCTACTCGCACTAGGGAGTCCGCACCTGCAGCCATTCCCACCGTAGGTGCAATGACACCAGAATGGTTGGAGCTTCAGCAAAATGATTAAGTCCAAATTGGTTCCGAATTCAATCCGAATCACACCCGAAGCCCCCGGGACCCTGTCCGAATGTACCAACAAGTTCCAAAACATATAACGGACCTACTCGAGGCCAACAATCACATCAAACAACATCGATTCTCGAATCGCAGCCCAATTCAAGCCTATTGAAACTATGAACATCTTATTTTCAAACCTAGCGCCGAAACACACTAAAACAACTCTGATTGACCTCAAACTTGCACACAAGTCATAAATGACATGACGGACCTATTCCAACTTTCGGAATCGGAATCCAACCCTGATATCAATAAAGTCAACTCCTATTTTTTTGTCTATGATTTAGCAATCCCAAAGTTTCTTTTTAATCCGATCAAATAAGGAAAAAATCTTTTTTTTTTTCGTACTCTTTCATAACATAAATATTGTTAAGAACTCTCCGGCATGAAAACAAAAAAGTAATCAAACTTCTTAACCTTTCAAACCTTCAACTTTTTAACTTTTGCCAATTCAAACCGAAACGATCTACGGACCTCCAAATCAACATCCGGCCACGCTCCTAAGTCCAAAATCACCATACGGAGCTATTGGAACCGTCAAAACTCCATTCCGGAGTCGTCTATAGAAAAGTCAAACTACAATCAGCTCTTACAACTTAAGTTTTCAACTTAGGGACTATATGTCCCATTTCACTCCGAAACTCACTCGAACTAAAACCAAACACCCCCGAAAAGTCACATAATCATAGTACAACATTGAGGAGGTAATAAGTAAGGGATCAGGGCTAAAATACTCAAACGACTAGCCGGATCGTTACATTCGTGCACTAGATTATTGAAAGACCTGGTTCTTATATGTGGTCCTTACACTACAGTTGAGGAATAAATAATGTAGAAATTAAAGAACACTAGGATTTTCATGTGAAAAACACCCGGCTCAAAAGGTAAAAAATCACGACCTACTACCCAGTAGGATTTTTTCCAAACACTTCACAACAACTCTGAGCCAACAACAAATATTACAAACTTTTGCAAACCTAAGGATTACCTCTAATCCTTGTAGCAACCAGCTACAGGCTGTTGTGAATTGTTCAAGTTAACTTTAACTTGAACAATACAACTCGAGTTTACAGCCTCTTGCAAACGTAAGGATTAACTCTAACCTTGTAGCAACACACCACATGATATTGAGACTACTTCAAGTTAACTCTAACTTGAATAATACAACTCAGGTACCTAGTACAATTTGCTTCTAAGAAAGTTGAAAGGTATAACTCAAAACTCCTACTACACTTTGAACTAAAAATAAATAAAGACACATAAAATTCTTTATGAAACTGGTTCTTCAATCTGGTTGGTGTAGCTTCAGGATCACACTCTTGAATCTCATAGGAATTGCTCACAAAATGCCTTGTTATTTTGCTCTCAATTCGTGCTTTCACTTCTGTATGTGTATGTCAACTGTAAAAGAGAACAATATTGATAATTATAGAGTTAATAAAATAAGGGTTAACTAGAGTTCTAATGCTTTACTCTTCCTTAGTGAAAGAGTTCTAGTCAACTTCAACTTCTAATTATTCCCTTATCTTAGATAGAGTTCTCTTCAAGTAAGGAGTCCTGCTCCTTATCAAATATGCAACCTTTTCATTTAGGGATTATCAGAAATAACCACTTAAATTTATCCCTTTCACGTGCATGCTTTTTGCTTGATTCTGTCCATTACTTGTGTACACTGTCCATGAAACTGATTCATGCATGTGTTCCTTTGTCAATCATTAACACCAAAATTGCTCAGGTCAATAAATTCCCCCTTTTTGATGTTGACAAACTCTGTGCTTTTCGAAAGCATGAAACCTGTTTGAACTCAGCTCAACATCAAACACAATATCAGAACACTTTCTATTTAAAGTCACAAATCATCAAGGACGGGGTTCATTAGGTTATAAACATCATATTCCAAAGCAAAAGAACACCTTATCTTCCCCCTTTTGGCATCATCGAAAAGTTGCATAATTTAGTTAAGTAACCAGATTTTAGTAGATCACTCATAGCCACTGGGGCTACTTCAAATGCAATCATGGATTCAATTTTCTCTTATCAATCTAAGGATATTAGCCATCTAAGAAATATCAATAAACAATTAGAGCAAAGGCAATGAATATTATTGATAAGATTCTCCCACAAAGCATAAAAAGAAATAAAAGCACTGAACCATGAGCAAAAAAGAAAACAAAAACATCCCACTTGGGTCATTGGTTACAAGCTGGGCCAGGAAGGGTTTAAGACTGGTAAGGACCTGGTTCTTGGTTCTTGGCTTGAAGAAGGTTCAGTATATCTTGAAGAATACGATCATTCTTCTCCTTTTACTTAACAAGCTCACACTTGAGAGAGGTTTTCTCAACCTCTACTTCAGCCAATCGTTTCTTCAGCCTTTCAATCTTAACATCCTTAGCCATTTTCTTCTACTATTTGAGTCTCCTTGCTCCTTTTGGCAGACCAGTTCTTTTAGACACAATTGAGCCCTCAACCTCAGCCTCTGTTTCTCGAGAATTCTTTTGAGACGTCTTGCTCCTTTTGGCACTAGTTGTGGGTACTTCCATATTCTCATATTTATCTTCAAAAACCAGTTTCATCTCCTCAATCTGAACTGCTCCACTTGGCTTACTAGCCTTTTTTTTTCTCTTACCAAGCGACTTTCTTGGCATTCTCAACTAAGGCCGTTTTTATATTGGCCTCACTCTGTTTCTTCTGGCTCTTTGTAATTCTTCCTCTTGTGGGAGGAGTTGCAATACAGATAGAAGGAGCACTCTTTCTCTTAATGCCACCCACATCCTTTCCTGCAGTCTTTCCAACTTTGCTCTTCTTCTTTTGATTATAATTGTCTGACACCTTTTGCAGCAGATCAAGACTCTTGTCTATTTTAGGAAGAGAAGGAACTGGTTCATGAACCATTTCTGTAATCTAACCAGCCCATCTACTGCACTTTTATCACCAGAACCATCACCTATCTCCTATGATTCTATCCCCATACTTTCATTTAGGGGTGTACATAGGTCGGGTTGGTTCAGATTTTCTAATTACCAAACCAAACCAATTGATTGGATTATTAAATCTAAATACCAAACCAAACTAAACCAATAAAAGTCAGATTTTTTTAATCACGGTTTTTCTCAAGTTTTTCGGATTTACGGGTTTTTCGTTTTTTTTCTTATAAAGTTTTTATAGCACAAAATGTAAAATTTGTGCTCCAAATATTTCTTTAATCCTAGTAAGACAGAACTATATAAGGTGTTTTTCAATAAAATAATATAAATATGAGATGAGTCATGGCATTGTACTAAAATATTCAACAATAAAGATAATAAAATCGCATAAAATAAATATTATTAATAAGCCATAATGAAAACAAACATAATTTAAAATTACGACTAATTAGTGCTACTATTTACATGACTAACCACTAAAAGAAAAATAAGTTATACATTTTATCTAAACCATGAAAAAACAGATGTCCAACTCTATTTTCATTCATAGTATAATTGAATTGAATGTCTTTTATTAGCATTAGTATTGATTTGATTATGGTTTAGGATTTATTTGAGTTACTAACATTTATGGACTATTAAACTTATTGGAACATATAAAAATTATAAGTCCAAGCTTGAAATAATACGTTAAAAGATAAAGCTATGAAAAAGCTTAAGAAATATTTATAAACTATGCTACAATAAATATTTTTATGTATTAAATATATTTAAAACTTATATACATATAATGTCGGGTTGGTTTGGTTTCGGTTACTTTTTTTAGTTAAAATCAAACCAAACCAAATATGGTAGGGTTTGTTTTCCAACACCAAACCAAATCAAACCAAACCATAGTCAGATTTTTTTTTCTCGGTTTGACTCGGATTTTATCGGGTTGGTGCAGTTTGTTGGTTTTATTTGTACACCTCTACTTTCATTCATAGTCTCCTAATTATCACTAATCTCTTCACTTAATACAATTATTGCTCCAGCTTCTCCAGTAAAACCAACAAGAGTGAGTGAAAGATAACCAGCCACTCTTTCTTCTCCTTTTCCCCTCACATCTACTTCAACACCCTCGCTATCTTTTTATTTTTATTTTCATTTTACCACGAATGGCTTCAACAACAACATTTCCCTTTTCAATACCAGCCATAGACCCAACCAAAACAAATCAATTCTCAAGATTTTCTGCAATTTCAGAACCAACTCCGAGGCGGGAAACTTAGAGGTTACCTATTCAGTTTCAGAAGAAATTGGTTCTTCCCCCTCAGACGCAGACCAGATCATCAAAATTTTGTGGTTTTTCTGCTTGACTGGCTTGTAGCTTCTCATTCAATTTCTTGGCTTGTTCTTTGCTTGCTACTGTTTTTCGTGCAATCATTTTGATATGCTTTTTCTTAGGGGTTTGGGTTGGTTGAAAGTATGGGTGAAGGTTCTTTGGGTGGTGAGGAAGAGTTTTCAGAGTTTTTGGTATTCTCACGGGTTTTGCCATTTGATCAATTTAGAAACTTGAGATAAATGGAGAGAGTTTTGAGGTTTTGGTGATTTTGATCTTTCAAAAACAATTGAGATAAGAGGGTAAAGTCAGATCAATTTAAAGATGGTAAAGGTTGAGTGCGTAATAACAACTTTTTGGAGGTTACCCCAAAAATCTCGGCAATTATGGCGCATGGGTTTAGGGGTGAAACTAGTTTGTTCGTAAATGATTGGTTCAAAATGAGTTTGGGATAAAATGGGACTCTTTTTAGATCATGATTCATATGCAGTAATTTCAAATTATGCGGAGTGTAGAATGCATATCTTATAAGCTCGATGAACCAGGTTCTTCACTGAAAGTTCTCTTGTGTAAGACTGATATTTTTCAAGAAAATATGAGTAATATCAGTAGACATCAGTGAGACATTTTAGCACATGGAACAAAAGTATACTAATAAAAGTATGAGATTGAGCAATATCTAATCTTATTATTTACAAAATTCATAAATTATCTAACCAATCATTGAGTTAGAACCAGTTTCTTTTAGGTGATCTTAATCATCCCTAATTCTAACTTGTTCCTTTCAGAGTGATCTTTACTTAAAGCTTTTTTGAAGATGTTAACTATTTGCTTATCAGTAGCACAAAATTCTACAGTGATCAAACCTTTTTCATAGTTGTCCCTCAAAAACTGATGCCTAACATCTATGTGCTTAGTTCTTTTGTGATGAACCAAGTTCTTGGTCATACTAATTGCACTGGTATTGTCACAAAAGATGGGGATACAATATATATTAATTCCAATATCCATTAATTGTTGTTTGATCCACAACAATTGAGCACAACATGAGGCAGCAGCCACATACTCAGCTTCAGCAGTAGACAAGGCCACACAATTTTGCTTTTTGGTGGCCCAAGACACAAGACATGAGCCAAGAAAGTGTGCCATACCTGAGATGCTCTTTCTACCCACAAGAAAACCTGCATAATCAATATCAGTATATCCCACTAAGTTTATATTACCACCTTTTGGGTACCATAGACAGAGGTCAGTGGTGCCTTTTACGTATCTCAAGATCCTCTTGACAGCAGTCAAGTGAGACTCCTTTGGGTTAGCCTGAAATATAGCACAAAGGCCTATGCTGAAAATAATGTTGAGTCTACTAGCAGTGAGATATAACAAAGAGCCGATCATACCCCTATACATCTTCAGATTTACAAATGAACCAGGTTAATCTATATCTAATTTTGTGGTTGTTGCTATAGGAGTGTCAATTTCTTTGGAATCATCTATTTTAAACCTTTTAAGCAACTCTTTCACATACTCCTTCTGATGGATCATAGTTCCATTTGAATTTGTTTAATTTGTAAGGCTAAAAAGAAATTAAGCTCACCTATCATACTCATTTCAAATTCACTCTCCATTAGTTGAGCAAATTCTTTACTTAACCTATCTATAGTTGCTCCAAAGATTATATCATCAACATATATCTGAATTACCAAGAGATATTTACCTTTTTCTTTCAAGAATAGAGTATTGTCAATTTTATCTCTCTTGTAGCAATGCTCAAGAAAAAATTTAGATTATCTTTCATACCATGCTCTTGGAGCCTGCTTAAGCCCATAAAGCGCCTTGTCAAGTTTGTAGACATGATTAGGACTTTCCTTGCTTTCAAAGCTAGGAGGTTGCTTGACAAACACTTCTTCCTTTAGATAGCTGTTGAGGAAGGTACTCTTGACATCCATCTGATGGAGAGTGAATTCCATGTATGCAGCAAAGGCTATAAGGAGTCTAATTGCTTCTAATCGTGCAACTGGAGCAAAAGTCTCATCATAGTCTGTGCCCTCCTCTTGTCTATATCCTTGAACCACCAATCTTGCCTTGTTCCTTGTAATTGTTCCATCTTCATCAAATTTGTTTATGAAGACCCAGTTTGTGCCAATTACTGGTCTGTCCTTGGGTCTTGGTACTAGGTGCCAAACTTGACTTCTCTCAAATTGGTTGAGTTCATCTTGTATTGCATTTACCTAGTCTGAATCTTGCAAAACCTCAGTAATATTTTTAGGTTCAACAAGAGATAAAAAAGCATCAAATGTACAAAGATTCTTTAAAGAAGATCTAGTTTTGATTCCAGAGGTTGGATCAATGATTATGTTCCCAATGGGATGAGAACTTTGATACATATAAGGTTTCACAACTAGCTGGTTTCCCTTAGATGTTCCTTCAATGTTCTGTTGCTGAGGAACATGTTCATGGACAGGTTCCCTCGAGGTTTGAGGACCAGTTCCTCTTTGTTCAGTTCCCCCTGTCAGGTTTCCCTGGGTGGAAGGATCTGTTCCATCACATGTTCCTTGCTCTGGTGCAGCTTCAATTTGGGCTGTGGTTTCATTTAAGTTTCTTAACAGCCCGGTTGCTTCATCATCCTGTTCCTGCCTCTCCGAAAGAATGTTAGTTTCATCAAAAATCACATGTACACTTTCTTGTACACGCATAATTCTTTTGTTATAAATCTTATAAGCTTTACTATGTGAAGAATATCCCAAGAATACTCCTTCATCACTTCTGGGATCAAACTTACCTAGGGAGTTTTTTCCATTATTGTGCACAAAGCACTTGCATCCAAATACCCTAAGGTGGGATATCTTTGGCTTTCTCCCTTTAAGTAACTCGTAGGGAGTCTTCTCAACAAGTGGTCTAGTCATGCACCTATTAATGATGTAGCATGCGGTGTTCACAGCTTTTTCCCAAAAGCTATGGGGCAATTTACTAGCAAGTAGCATAGTCCTAGCTATTTCCTCCAATGTCCTATTCTTTCTTTCAACTACTCCATTTTGTTGTGAAGTTCTAGGAGTAGAAAGATTATGATTTATGCCATGCTCACCAAATAATTCAACAAATTTAGCATTCTCAAATTTAGTACCATGATCAGACCTAATTGAAGTAAGTTGATTACCTAGTTGTTTCTGAGTTTTTTTAACAAATGAAGTGAACATATCAAATGCTTCATCTTTATATGTTAAAAACAATGTCCACATAAACCTAGAATAATCATCAACAAGCACCATAACATATCTCTTACCACCTCTAAAATATTGGCCCACATAAATCCATAAGGACCAGTTCCATCATCCTGGTAGTACGTACCATTTTCTTACTTTTAAAAGAGGATCTTACATGCTTCCCCCTTGCACAAGCCTCATAAACTTTATCTTTCTTGAACTTAATGTTAGGCAGCCTAATCACCAAGTCCTTGGAGACTAGTTTGTTGAGTTGGTTTAGACTGGCGTGTCCAAGTCTCTTGTGCCAAAGGAGGGGATCATTGTCCAACATACTTAAGCAAGTGCGTTCATTATCTGAAAGTGTGGACAGATCAACCACATATATGTTATTTGCTCTTTTTTCCTGCAAAACTATCTTGTCAATGGTAAGATTAATTACAAAGCATTTTGTAGAGGTGAAAGCTACCATGTTTCCTCTATCAAGCAGTTGTGAGATACTTATCAAGCTGTATTTCAATCCATCTATCAGGTAGACATTCTCAATTGAGTGAGAATCTGATTTTTCTATCTTCCTAACTCCAATAATCTGACCTTTCTCTCTATTTCCAAAGGAGACATTCCCTCCTTTAAAGTCCACAAGTGAAAGGAACCTTTTATTATATCCTGTCATGTGTTTTGAGCAACCTCTTTTCATATACCATATTTGGATGCTCTCTCTCACTTGGACCCACAAAAGAAAATCATAGGTTAGTCTTAGGAACCCAATCTAGTTTCGGTCCCTTTCTATGGGCAAATGGATGAATTAATTTTTTCTTTGCCCAACTTGGCAGCCTATTCTTCTCTAGAATAAAATTTTTGTTCCTTAGAATTATCTTTACTTTTGCTACACATTCACTCCTATAGTGTCCAGTGCTACCACTGTGAGTGCAAATCTTATTCTCAGGAACTGTTAGGGTTTTCAAAGCCAAGTCCCTTTCTACTACTACTATGGTGTTCTTATAGCCATAAAAGTGCATCGGATGACCTGTTCCATTTACATGTTTTATATAGCTCATGCTTAACCTTATTCAAGTTCTCTTTCAACGTTCTTACCAGTTCATCCCTTTTATATAACTCAATTTTTACCTTTCCTAGATCCTTTTCTAGTGAGAGTTGTGTGCCACTAGCTATTTCTTTACCTGCTCCTAACTTTAATTTCAGATTTTCAAATCTAAGTTCTAGAACAGAAGTGTCAAGTGCATGAACTTGGTTTTTCAAAACAACCTTTTCATTGTCAGTTTCACAAGCCCTAAGTTCCAGGTTTTTGCACTTTACTTTCAGAATGACACACTTATTTGACAACTGTTCTTTTTCAGAACTTATATTCTAAGATTCATCAATTAAAGTTAGCAACAGTTCTGATAGTCTATCTTTAGAAAGGAATTTAATTTTATCCTTTAGGCCCAGAAAACTTATCTCGAATTCTTCATCAGTTTCATCTTCAGATTCTTGAATTGCTATAAGAGCTCGTTTGGCATCATCATCATCGTCGTCGTCATCATCATCATCATCATCATCATCGATGTTCTTATCTGAACTGTCTTCCCAAGCCGCAACCGTTGCTTTGGATGGCTCTTTGTTGTATTTCTTCATATCATGAACCTGTTCCTTCTTTCTGTTTCTTCTTTTAGAACTCTCCTTTTCCACTCGACTTCCCATATAGGACAATTTTTGATCACGTGGTTCTTTTTATCACATTTGAAGCATCCATTTGTCATCTGGAAGTGATCTCTTCTCCTCTCCTTCCACAAAGAGTAGTAGTGATTATTGGATAGTGGTGGCCTAGTGGTAGATTGCTCTTTACAATTTCCAGATAGTGCACTCATCTTTATTTTTTTCTAAGGTGTTAGCCTCTTCAAGGATAACCTGCTCTGATACCAATTGATATTTTATACTTCAATGCCACACAAGAGGGGGTGATTTGTGCAGTGTCGAACTTTTGCGTGCACTAGATTATCGGAGGACCTGGTTCTTATATGTGTTTCTTACACTACAATTGCGAAATAAATAATGTAAAAAATTAAAGAACACAAGGATTTTTATGGGAAAAACACCCAGCTCAAAAGGTGAAAAAAATCATGACCTACTACCCAGTAGGATTTTTTCTACACACTTCACTACAACTCTGAGCCAACAACGAAGTCTACAAACTCTTGCAAACCTGAGAATTACCTCTAACACTTGTAGCAACCAGCCACAGTTTGTTGCAACTGCTTTAAGTTAACTTTAACTTGAACAATACAAACTCGAGTTTACAATATCTTGCAAACTTAAGGATTAACTCTAACCTTGTAGTAACACGCCACATGCTGTTGTGGCTACTTCAAGTTAACTCTAACTTGAATAATACAACCTAAGTACCTAGTACAATTTACTTCTAAGAAAGCTAAAAGGTACAACTCAAAACGCCTACTATATGTTGAACTAGAAATAAAGAAAGACACATAAAACTCTTTATGGAACTGGTTCTTCAATCTGGTTCGTGTAGCTTCAGTATCACACTCTTGAATCTCACAGGAATTGTTCACAAAATGCCTTACTATTTTGCTCTCAATTCGTGCTTTCACTTATGTATGTGCGTGTCACATGTAAAAGAGAACACAACTGATGTTTATAGAGTTAGCAGAATAAGGGTTAACTAGAGTTCTAATGCTTTACTCTTCCTTGGTGGAAGAGTTTTAGTCTAACTTCAACTTCTAACTATTTCCTTATCTTGGATAGAGTTCTCTTTAAGTAAGGAGTCCTGCTCCTTATTAAATATGTAACTTTTTCATTCAGGGATTATCAGAAATAACCACTAATACTTACCCCTTTCACGTGCATGCCTTTTGCTTGATTCTGTCCGTCACCTGGGTACACTGTCCATGGACTTGGTTCATGCATGTGTTCCTTTGTCAATCATCAAACCAAAAGCGCTCAAGTCAACAATATGCAATTAATAAAAATGTGGTTTGTTCAACATTTCTAGGTTTCTCAACTTTACAAACAAATGATACTCTGCGTACAACATTTATGTATGTTTTAATTATACAGAACTATTGGCGGACCTATAATATAACTACTGGGTGCTCACACACCCATTTTGCTTTAACCAAACACTATATATTTACTACTACTACTATATAATAGCCAATCTCAAACCGCACTTCGAGATTTAAGGCGGTTGAGCACCCATAACTTAAAAATATTGGGTATATAACGAATACAGTTATAAATCAGCCTCTCCTAGTTGAGCTACACTTTAGTCCTACATCACGTTCTATACATGTCGATATGTATACATGTAAAAGAGAGACCATAATGATCGAATTGATTTAACTCAAATTCTAAGTTGTTTTGAAGATAAAAAGGGAATCACCGTCTCTTGATCTGTTTTTTTTCCTACCTTTGCAGCTCGCAGTCCCAGTTCTCTTGACGACAGAGAACAAGACAACAATCGAGTACTTTTGTTCACTTCTACTACCGATTAAGAGCAAAAACAATCTGCCAAGACCTCATGGACCAAATCAGTAAGCACCTCAAACTCCAAGTCTAACGCCAACTCTTCTTTCTCCTCTTCAAACTTGTGATTCCATCTCCCTAGTTCTTGCATATTCCTTATATAGGCCTCCCTTTTGTCCTCTATCTCCCACTCAAATTCATCATTATACTCTCCATTGATCAAAGATTTAGCTTCTCTCATTAAGATTTCACTTTCATCAACATTGTTTTGAATCAGTTCATGCCAAAAAAAATCTAACAAAAGCTGATCCACATTTGCGTCACAATCTTCCGTGCACAACTTTTCAGTTTCTTTGAAATGGCTTAATAATTTCCTTGCGTTTTCTTCAATCTCATGCATTTCTTGTTCTTGTTCTTCTTCATCCTCCTCGTTAAAGCTAGTGTTTCCTTCTTCTAGACTCTCAAAAGCTTGAATTCTTTCCCTGAGCATGCACTTTCTTCCTGCAATATAGTGACAAGTTAATCATCATCACTACACAGTGGAATTAGCTATGAATTTCAATTTCGTCGCTAATCTATCGCTCGTAGCTAGAAGAATTTCTTGATATCAGTCGCTAAACCGTTGCTCAATAGGAATTTGTGATGAATTTTTATATTTGGCTATAGAATTTGTCTGTTGCTAATTCCTGTCTTCTAAACGATATTATCATAACACAAACTTCCTCGTAGAAAAAAGATAACGTGAAGCAATTGAGGTAATTGGAATAGTCATGCATGCAAGTTGATCGAATACTACCATAAGAATTTTAACTTTCATTCATTGACTTGTAAAAGAATTTTTACACTATAAAAAAATGGATTTATATTCTAAAGTAAGATAAATACCTACTACAATAATAAGTTAAAGTGCAGTGTAAAAAATATTTTAGCTAGCTGTCATTGTATATAAGCTTAATCGTTGAGGTACTTGGAGATCGAAACGTACTGTCAGTATCAACAAGGGTTCTAGGGAAAGAAAAGTATTCGTCCTGATCTTCACGAAATGGAGATTCAAGAACTGAGACTGGACTGTGCTGCTCGTTCTCATAGTGTTCCTGTTACATAAGTCCATCGTATATATAGCTCAATTAGTAAATTCGATGGAGTACTTCTTCACTGTTATCCAAATTAATAATGACAACAACTAAAATTGTACAAGTTGTTAATTAAAGGCATAATTAAATAATTAGAAGTATATTTACTCTCTCAAGTAATTATTTAAACTTTTAAATGATATAATTGCTCACTTTAACATACAGATTAGATCCTACACTCAAATCTCATCATCACCCTTACGTGCAATCCATCCCTCTCGAGATATATTCGAGATGTTATTTACCAGATACTAACTTTTATGAGCTGAGGACTATATGATGAAATTAACCATAGAACCCAATTTTAATAAGCTAGTAAAAGATATTATTGAAGCCATGTCAAACTCTATACGAGGCTTAGATTAGATTTATTTCAACACGGACGCAAAAGTTCATGCAATATGACGGTATGGTATTACTAATAATAGATCTATTAAATCAATTTAGTATATTTAGGAAAGAAGAAAAACTCCAAAAGAAAATTACCTTGGGGTCCAATTTGATTCCTCTTGTCTCTCTAACGCAACAACCACCGTCACCTTCTTCAAGTAAATCCGTTTTACCATAGCATTCGTCAATTTCCGCACACCAAGAAGATAAATTCTCAGCAGTAAAATCACACCTAAAGGGGGAATAAGCATAATCCAACGGTGTAGATTTCTCCTCCACTAGGTCCTTAGATGATTTACACCGTAAGATATCTTTGACTTTGACTTTAACCGTAACTGAGACCTCATGGTTCAAAATATAGTTTTCAGTCTCTTTGTGATTTCTTCTTGATAGTTTTCTCGAAATGCTTCTAGGTAAAATGGATGGGGATTTAACATAGGCAGATGGCAAGAACTTAACAATGTTAATGACCTTGTGAATGGCGGATATAGTAGCTGAAGCAGCTCTAGATGATCGACTTCTATGTAGTTGAGATGAATTTTTGTTGAGAAATCTTTGATTTGTGGATTTATAAGCTTTTTGAGGGTGTGACTGAAAACTTATACTTGAGGAGTAAGAAGGGGATTCGTCTTGGAGGAAATCTTTAAGCAACTTTGGTCGACACTCGAATGAAAACTTTGCATGTGGACTAGGAAATGAAGAAGCCATAGCCACAACTCTTTTTTGAATTAGGAATGCACGAACGCCTTTACTTAGTATAAAACACAAAAATGCAAAAAAGAGGGCGAATGGGAGTTGGGCTCTTACCTTCTTTAGGTTGCAATTGGTTGAGTTGAAGGAGAGAGTGAAGCTATATGCAAATATATAAAAGGAATGGTTCTAATTAATGGTGAAAAAATCAATGCGATGAATCTAGAGAAAGAAGACAAACCACACGTAGAAGCATGTATGCTTCTAATAACTAGGATCTTTGTTTAGTAGTACAAAATTAAAGAGGTGTTCAGTAGGTGGTCATAATTCGATAACAATTAAAAAGCTCACGAATTCGAAGACGTGGCATAATGGTCAATAGAATAAAAATTGCAAAAATTAGAATTCATATATACAGTCAGAGATAAAAAGTACTTGGTGAATTTTTGTTATTATCCTAAATTTTAGTGGACAGAGTGAGAGACAACAACAACAATCTAGTGAAATTTCACAAGTGGGGTTCGGAAAAAATTATTAGAAAGAAAAAAGTATTATGAAAACCTAGATTTAACGTGGTATAGTAGTAGGGTGTTTGAAGGATGTCGGAAATGAGCCAAAAAAGTGGAGCTTTGACTGACTTCGTATTTACAGTCTTATATATATCTGCAGATTTTTTCTTGTTTGATATGGTTTCCCATCACGTGTAAAGAGTCGAAGAAATTACTACCTGTCTTCATTACCAATCCTGAAAGATTACATATAATTTGGGAAACATAGCAATGCAACCTTTATAAAATTTCAGTGGCTAACTAACAAATTAATTAAGCTTTAAGACAATGAATTTTAAAATAAATTTTGCTTGAAAAGTATGCCGGCGTGTTAACTAAGTATGTGACATACCTTGATCCCAACTAGAATCTTAAGCAAGATGATAAGTGCTTCATTAAATACTGATGGCAGGCTAATCTAATGTCTTTAAATAGAGATTTGACTTTGGTAATTTTGACGCTGTGTTTTGTCCTTTTGTCAATTAAAAACCAGGGCTTAAATTGAATAAAATAAACATGGAGATGCAAAAACTATTTGGCTTTTGGAGCATAGTAAGTTGAAGAAATGTGAAGAAGCATGGAAGACGATATGTGAGAGTATGGACCAAAACATATTTGTATTTGGTGCAACTAACTAATGTGACGATGCAACTGGACACAGGACAAGTAAAATAGTTTGTAATATATATATATATATATATTCCTAACTTGAAGTATCAATTTTTCTAACCTTAGGAATGGATTTTTTATGATAGAAAGTATTTTACTTCCTTAGTGGACATATTTACGCGAGTTCAAATTAATTTGACCAGTAACTTTCAAACTGAACAGTTAAACTGGAGAAAAACATAAACATATATTCATAAAATAAAATCAAACCTTGTCTCCTCTCAATCCTACCTATCATGAAATTTTGACAAAGTGACAAATACTCATAAGATTATGTGCACGTGCAGTTTGGTGTCTTCCTAGATATTTGAGGCCCAGTTGCACCAAGGTATCCAATGTTCTTGTGTTCATTATGAGAAAATTTCCTTTAACACGTCCGTCAAATTTCTACTTATATATTTTTTTTTTCTAAACAGAACATACATCGAGTTACTCGGAAGAATTAGTTGGCACCCCCCACAAGTTTTTATTTTATTTCTTGGAGCCCCTCTTTATTTCTCTCTTTTTTTTTTGGCCCAAGAAAATGCTAAGAGAATATATTTAAGTTTGATTTGGAGGGGGGCATTTTAAAATTTTAAAAACTTTTGGGGCAAACTTTAAACTCTACAACTAAGTGGAAAAACCCTTTCCCCAAGCTTAACTCTCAAGTTCTCCTACAAACTCCAAGCTTTTTTTCCCATAGCTGCGACGCTTGCTTAACCTGAAAGAGCATTGAAATAATTATTCTGAAGTAATGTCTTGTTGTTCTGGAGCTGAACCTTTGCAGTCGAAGAAACAGTTACAAGTTAACACCCCAAAATTATGCTTTTTCTGATTTATTCGCAGTCAAAGTGTTATTTTTCATGTATTGTTGTGTGATTTTCTTTGTTTATAGTTATGGTGTTGATAAGGATGTTCCGGATCACTTTAGTCAGTTAAATACTTTTCTGATACTAAACGTACATCAGCATCGCGATCCTCTGACGGTGCCCGAAAAAGGGTAAAAGCAGTAATTATGGAGCCAAAACTGTTTACCAAACGAGTTTTTTAATAGACATGAAGCAGATTGAGAAAAACAAAATATTGAGCCTCAAGCAATCAGCCAAACGAGTTTACTTATGGTCAAGAAGCCGAAGTGACTTTTAATTTGACTTGACATGTCTTGTTATTTTCACACGTGATATGATTTTATTGGCTCTTTTGTTTGACATGACGTGCCACGTTATTTGACGTGTGACACCAAATTGAGCCTCTAAGAAGACGTCATCTTGGGCTTAACGAAGTTGGCTCATCATTTGTAGCCCAACTAAATAGGCTAACCCTATAGATTAACTCTTATTTATTTACCCATATATATTAGGCTTATATAACAAATCAATTATATTAGCCCAATAAATTTATTTGGATTAAAATACTTTAAATTTAAAATATAGCTCAAATTATTTTATCGATTTAGATTTGATAAAATTTAAATGCTTGCAAATGCTCCTACTTCAAGACTAGTTAGATTTTTAAACTTTTAACGATTAGGCTTGAAGTATAAATTTATTTTGACATACTTCCTTCGAATGATAGCTTAAGAGACTTAAATCCTTGCAAAAGTGAATCATTTCGGAGCTTATGGACTTATGGTCACGTAATTCGTTGAATATTGCTTTTGAAATGTACTTCTAATTCAAGAACAAACTTATTTCAAAAAGAACAAATGACCCATTTATAACTTTGAAGTTCACGTCAAATCCTTTCTGGAATCCTTACTTTGTAATTGAAACTTTGTCATAAATTGTGCCAATTTCATGCGGCTGGCATATATATCATACTATATTATACGTACGAAGATTTTTAGTTGAAGTTATTTTACAAAAATACTTTTTAAAATTAAGTGATCATTTTATTCTTGAGCCAAAAAAAAGAGATTTACTTTTATTCCATCAGTTTTGTAGGATGTTAATTTTGTAAGTTTAATTATCTTAATTATTTAGCCTTAATTGTTTGTTTCTTTATCTTCCACAAATGATTACTCTTCTTACGTCAGTTTTGTAAGTTTAGTTATGTTTAATATTCAGCCTTGATTGTTTGATTCTTTATCTTCCGCAGTTACAATGTAGAAAAATGTAAAGATATTTTATAATAATAAATAATATTCGTACTGTGAGTATTTATTGTTGTCTGTAAATTGAGTATGTTGCACTACTCTTCAATTGACGCCAGTAACATCGTCTTTCTTTATTGAGAAAATGCGGAATACGTACACTCGGTATGTAGTTGACGTGGCAGGAATTAACGAATGAAGAAAAGCCACATGTCTTCTGACTTAAGTGAATAAGAAAAACATTTCCAAACAGTAAAAAAAATTGGTCAAAAACGAAAGCCCCTCCCAGCCGTCGTGGGCAAGTTCTTCCCCCATTTTCGTTCCTCTTACCTCATAGCTCACCTCCATAATAATGATAGCAACATGGGCTGCGCGACAGAGGAGTGGTGGTGTGATTTTTTCTGTCTCGGAACTAACTTACACTAGGAGTAGCAGCCATGGTTATGGCTTGAAGATGAAGGAGAAATGTAACTCACAAGAAGACACATTTTAGTCGCTTTTTATCTTTAATTCCATAATAACAAAATCTTATTATCTTCCTTCAATAAAAAGACAGTTTTTTGGAAACACTTGATGAATCTTTCTTAATTTTGGTAGATATAAATTGCAGAATAGTGATTTAGTCTGTTTTTATTAGCATTTTTATATTATTTTTCCTGTAAATTTGTTTACAAAAGCTGGCAATCTTAATTTGGGAACAGTATATAATCGAAGATGACAGAAGATTAAAGAAAAATGATGGCTGAATTTTTGTTGGGCCGGCGACGGTGACAGAGCACCAGTGATAAGAGGGTGTTTATGGTGATTTTTGTCAAAATAGATTTTTTTCTTAAAAAGAAAAGGAAAAATTGGAATTTGACCTTCTCACGCGCGCTTAAAAGAAATGGTAAATACTTTTTTTGCCGCGTCAATTGTTGGTGCTTGATAGACATATATTATGTGTGATTGGAGTACCTAATAGGTACGTGCCTCACTTGAGATAACTAAATAAAGACAGTGGACAATTTTAAGAAGCCGTATATATATATATTCTGCCTTAGAGAAAAATTAAAATTCACCAAGTGTGCTTGCAGTGAATAGGCTTTGGGTTTGGCAAGAATAACTTTTATGATGGGGCTGATCTTCTGTGGGAGGGGTTCTAGATTTGCTTACATTGAATATTTAGCAAATTGATATATAAAGTTGGATTTGATTAGCCCTGACAAATTCTTGTACTCTTGAAAGTTTCTTTCTATATGGGTAAGGTTCAAAATTTACTTTTCGAGTAAGATGGCATTATCAATACTTTTCTCAAATATACCTTGTTTGATATAGACATGAACAATATTTTGATCATTCTTGTGCCTTACCAAATGTTTTCCCATTTACTAAAGCTTATTTTATCTTGTATTTTAACCTAATTTGTTATTCCTTCGACTATAAATTTTAAATATATTTTTGCAGAAAAATTAGAGTATGTAATCTTTTCTTTCTTTAAGGAACTCTATCTAACTGCTTATTTTTACTTAGTTTTTGACTAATCTATAGCATTAGATATCTCTGGAAGCGGGATCAAAAATTGTGTTTTTTTAGTGAAAGTTTTGAACCTTTTCGCTTTGTCTTTTATTGTTGCTTAGTAAGATTTTCTTTTTTATTCTTTTTTATTTTTTTTTATGTATGTGTAGACTTGTGTATCATTTCCACATACTTTGATGATATTTCTATTCGACAAGGACTATGCAAGTTAATAATCGAAAAAGTGGCATTCATTCATTTTAGTGAAATTCAATGATATGCGGATAATTTAATAAGATATCTAAGGACATGAAGTATGATTTCTTCCTTTTTTGAATTAGCGAGTTAGCTAGATCATCATCATTCATCTTTTTTTCATTGTTCAGAAACTTGATTTTTTTCTTTATTTTTATTTTATAAGTCAAATAATAATCAATAATATTTATTTGGTTGATTACATGCTGATATTGGGTACACGCGCAACGCGCGTTTTCAAAAACTAATACTCAAATAAACATGGAACTTTGATAGCAGTTGACCACATCTAGTTAGATAAATTCCTTATGGAAGCCACACATCCATACCAAGTTCAACACGGACAAATTTATGCCATCTTCAACTTGTAGTACTTAGAATCCATCCATGAATCAACTTACTTCTTCAACTTCAACTTGGGAACAAAAGAATTAGGCCACACCACTGCAGTTGATCCCACATCGAATCACAAATTATTAACGTCTTCTCTCCACAATCTATATAAACTCCCGTGCTCGTATTTGTTGAGCATCAATTCATAGTATTTGTAAGCCATATTGAGTCTAGTTTTGTGGACTCGGAAGCATTGACATGAAGGTAATTTCTTCTTCTTTTATTGTGCTTTTCTTCCTTTGTCGTTCTTTTTTTTTTTCTTTTTTCTTTTTGTATGTCAACGAGAAGGATATGTTCTTGTTTAACGAGATCATACACACATGAAGAAGGCGATCGTAGGGTGAGAAAGGATGGATACACATCCCTGCCCAAAATAAATAGAGGGATAACTTAGGATGTGCATACGACATAGAGAAAGGACAAATCCACGACAACATATAGAAGAACAAATTCTCAACAACATATAGAAGGATCAACCCGCAACAAGATCGACTTAAGGTGCAAAGAGACTTAAATGTCCACCTTAAGATTGAAAAACTACAGCTCCTTTTAAGGGCAAACTCACGAAGAGGCCAACTTAGGTGCAAAGGGACTTAAACGTCCTTAAGGTTGGAAAATTATAGTTCCTTTTAAGGACAAACCCGCGAAGAGGCCAACTTAAAGTGCAAAGGGATTTAAACGTCCACCTTAAGATTAGAAAATTATAGTTCCTTTTGAGGACAATCCGCGAAGAGGCCAACTTAAGTTGCAAAAGGATTTAAACGTCCACCTTAAGATTGGAAAATTAGAAAGCTTCAACCTGAAGGCTTGGTGGACTTGACAACTTCGACTTAAAGACCGACAAACTTGAAGATTTGACGTACTTGAAGACTTGGCATACTTTGATGCTTTATCTTGAAGATCGGTGGACTTTAAACTTAAACTTGAAAAAGTAACAGACTTGAAAATTTCAACTTGAAGCCTTGGAGGGCTTGAATACTTCAACTTGAAGACTTGGAAGGCTTGAATAATTCAAATTGAAGATCGGTGAATATGAAGACCGACGGACTTGAAGACTTCAAGTTGAAGACTTAGAGGGCTTAAATAATTCAACTTGAAGATCGATGAATGCTTGAATACTTCAACTTGAAGACCGGAGGACTTGCAAACTTCAACCTAAAAACTTGACGGACTTGAAGACTTGGAGGGCTTAAATATTTCATCTTGAAGAACGACGAGCTTGAAAACTTGGAGGACTTGAATACTTCAAACTGAAGGCGTAGTAGGCAAGATGAATTCAACTTGACTTGGCATTAAAGACTTCAATTTGAAGATATGGCCTTCTACTAAAAGACTACATCCATCAATCAGAGATGCCAATTTGCTATTGAGGCTTGCCCCATTGAACCATCAATATTTGATAAGGCACAAAGTTCAACGAAAGAACACATGTAAGTCTGTCTTTTTTAAGTTCCAATGTTGTGGATTATATTCCATCATGCTTCATTCGAACAACGATTGGGGAAATATATATTTTTTGAACTTATGCGACTGAACTTAGAAAGAAACTCTAAGTTGCCGACGTACCTCGGTGAAGAGCACCAAGTCATACCGTAGTTCAGAACGGGTGTATTTTTTTATATTTTTTTTAATGTTCTAACTTTTTTCGAGGCCACCTCTTTCGAGGTTTTCAACCTAGAAGACTCTTTTTTTTTTGGGCCGTGCACAGCTTATACTCTTGTGGGCCAGGAGTAACATGCAGTTTATACTCTTGCATTAAGGAGAATAGCGACTTGCAACTTAAGCTCGTATTTGGAGGAGCTTTGCAACTTGAAGATTTTGCTCAAATTTGAAGAGCTTCATGACACGTAGTTTAGGCTCGTGCGTCCAGGAGTGGAGTAATTTGACGATTTAACCTACGTTTCGAAATGCTTAGCAACTTGAAAACTTGCTCAATTTTGAAGAGCTTTGCAACTTGAAGTTCAACTTGAATTTGAAGAGTTCCGTGACTTGAATATTTAGTTCAAAGTTGAAGAGCTCTGCCACTTGAAGTCTTTGCTCGACTTTGAAGAGCTTTTGACTTGAGTCTTTTCTCGAATTTGAAGTGATTTGCGACTTGAACACTTTGCTCGAATTTGAAGAGCTTTAGACTTGAGTCTTTGATCTAATTTGAAGAGCTTTACGACTTGAAGTCTTTGTGCAACTTTGAAGAGCTTTACAACTTGAAGACTTTTCTAGAATTTGAAGAGCTTTACATCTTTAAGATTAGTTTAAATTTGGAGAGCTTTGTGACACAGAGTATAGGCTCATGTGCCAAGAAGCATCATCACTTGCAGTTTAGGCTCGTGCTTTGAGGAGCATTATAACTTGCAGTTTAGGCTCGTGCGTTAAGGAGCGTTACGACTTGCAGTTTAGGCTCGCGCGTTGAGGAGCATTACAACTTGCATGGACTCTTCAGTTTCATCTTCGGATGAATACTTGCTACCATTCTCAGCATCGTCTACTTCTATTTCATCATGAGGCTCAAATACAGGAAACCTTTAATCTCCACTTATAGCCATGCAAAATTCCATATCATGTGCACGAGTTGCTAGCTCTTCAAATGTTTTGGGTTTTATGCCTTGTAAGATGTAGCGAAGACTCCAATGCATGCTTTGGATGCATATCTCTATGCCAGAAGCTTCACTAAGCCTGTCTTTGCAGTTGAGGCTTGTATTCCTCCAGAGATTGAATAACTGGTTCACCCTTCCGTTGACGAGTATTTGTAAGTTCTATCATACTCACAGTACGTCTCGTGCTATAAAAGCGATTGAGGAACTCTTGCTCTAGTTGATCCCGGCTATCGATAGACCTATCCTTGAGGTCTGTGTCCCAATCAAAAGCATTTATTTTAGTGAACGGACAAACTACTTGACGAGGTAATCTCCGTAAATCCCAGCATTGTTGCACGTCTCAACGAAGTGTTCCATATTACGTTGGATTGCCTTTGCCATCAAACTGTTGAAATTTTGGAGGTTGATAGCCAGCAGGCATCTTTAACATATCGATCCGTGAAGTGTACAATTTTGCGTAGGTAAGGGAGGACTTGGAAGCAACTTCATATTTGTTTTTTTATAGTCCCTTCAATGAACTCCTTTAGTTGATTGATTGGAATCATCCCTTCTGAAGAGACTGGAATTTCCTTAGTGGATGCAACTTGTCATGGGGGAGGATAAATCTCTTGAACTTCTAGGAGCTTGCCAGATGCATGGGTGGATTATTCTTCCATCAAAATTCCCACCCTGTCTGTTAGCTTGTCAATTCTAGTATCTTGATTTTGCATGTATTTTGTCAAGCTAGCGATTGCTTCTGTCAAGTTTGCCAACTACTCCTCCCTAGGTGAAGCGTTTGTCACCATGGCTTTCATGATTGTTGTGGATGATGGGGAGTAGCATGTATTGTCATATAGATTGATCCTTGATTGACTCAGGTTATGTGGTGTAAGTGGGTAGGATCCATCACTTGAAGTATCACCATCCTCCTTCATAGTAGAGTTCTTGGATCCGGAGAGGTCGAGCAGAGCTAGAGTTTTCTTAATCTTTTCAGCAACATCGTTTCCTCCTTCAGGTGTTTGTAGAAGATCTTGCTCCTTTTGAGAATGAAGATTCGAAAATAGCGATTGATGCGGACGTCACTTGGGGTTCTTGTTGTCCAAATGAGCTTGCGTTGCTCCTCGTAACTGGTCCAAAACTTCCAAAGGTAACATCGAGGATGCTTTTCACATAAGCATAGAACCTCGAATTAGTAGCCTTAGTGGAAGTTGATCTGGAGTTTATTTTCTTTGAAGCCATTTCGATGTTCTTTAACTTTGGTGAAAAAGTTGAGATGAGAGGTAGAGATTGTTCCACTGGGCGTGCCAGAATTTGTAAACAATAAATTGCATCGAGAAAATAAAATCAAGACCGAAAGATATTGCAACAATCGTAGTATTTTATTTCAAGTAATATGAGTATTACAATCTTTATGATTCCTCTGATTCTACTTTCCCAATATAAATTCAAGTTCCTTTGAGCTTGATATTGAATTTGAATTTGATTTATCCGTCGTGAACGCTTTGATTGTTGCCATGAATTTTATCACGAACAAGTAGCCTTGATCTTGAACGCCTTGTATTTGATTTGACTTCATTCTTGACCTTGAATACTTGAAATTTATGTTGAAGTACCTGAAATTGTGGCCTTTGATCCACGATCTCTCTTGTGTCTTCGTGTTATAACTTTTGGTGTGTTTTCTGAGTTATGAAGACCCCTATTTATAGTTATGGGAGGGAAGTGTTGTGATGAGAACAAACTCTTTTCGTCCAATCAGATTGAAGTGTGACAAGGCTGCATTTGATTGGCTAGAACATGTCACTTGCACACGTGACAAGATCCTATTGGCTCTTTTGTTTTACTTGGTGTGCACGTCATTTGACACGTGGCACCAAACTGGGCCTCTAGAAAGATGGCATATTGGGGTTAATAAAGTGGGCTCATCATTCGTAGACTAATGAATTTGGAATTATTTATTTAATTCATATATATTAGACTTATATAATTAATCCATTTATATTAGCTCCTAATACTTATTTGGACTAACATATCTAAAATATAATTCACATTATTTTATCGATTTAAATTCGATTAAATTTAAGTGCTTACGATGTAAAATCTAGGACAATCTCTGCCTCTTATCTCAACTTTTCAATCACCAAAGTTCAAGAACATCAGAATGGCTTCAAAGAAAATCACCTCCAGATCAATTTCCACTAAGGCTGCTAATTCTGGGTTTTATGCTGATGTGGTAAGCATCCTTGATGTTACCTTTGGAAGCTTTGGACCAGTTACGAGGAGCAAAGCAAGCTCATTAGGACAACAAACACCCCAAGTGTCGTCCACATCAACCCATGTTTTTGGATCTTCATCCTCAAAAGGAGCAAGATCTTCTACAAATACACCTGAAGGAGGAAGCGATATTGCTGAAAAGATTAAGAAAACTCTTGCTCTGCTGGACCTCTTTGGATCCAAGAACTCTGTTGTGAAGGAAGATGGTGATACTTTAAGTGATGGATCTTCCCCACTTACACCGTATAACGTGAGCCAATCAAGGATCAATCTATGTGACAATCCATGCTACTCCCCATCATCCACAACAATTATGCAAGCCATGGTGACAAATGCTTCATCCGTAGAGGAGCAGTTGGGAAACTTGACGGAAGCAATTGCTAGCTTGACCAAATGCATGCAAAATCAAGATGCTAGAATTGACAAGCTAAAAGACAGGGTGGGAATCTTGATGGAAGAAGATCCCCCCCATGCACCTGGCAAGCTCCCAGAAGTTCAAGAGATTGATCCTCCTCCATGACAAGTTGCATCCACCAAGGTAATTCCAGTCTCTTCAGAAGGGATGATTCCAATAAATCAACTAAAGGAGTTCATTGAAGGGACTATAAAAACAAATATAAAGTTTCTTCCAAGTCCTCCCTTACCTATGCAAAGCCGTCCACTTCAAGGATCGATATGTTAAAGATGTCTGCTGGCTATCAACCTCCAAAATTTCCACAGTTTGATGGCAAAGGCAATCCAAAGCAACATGTGGTGCACTTCGTGAAGACGTGCAACAATGCTAGGACTTATGGAAATTACCTCGTCAAATTAGTTTTTCCGCTCACTAAAAGGAAATGCTTTTGATTGGTGCACAGACCTCGAGGCTTGGTCTATTGATAGTTGGATCAACTAGAGCGAGAGTTCCTCAATCGCTTTTATAGCATAAGACGTACTGTGAGTATGATAGAACTTACAAATACTTGTCAATGTGAACCAGTTATCGACTTTATCAATCATTAGAGGAATGCAAACCTCAACTGCAAAGAAAGGCTTAGTGAAGCTTCTGGCATAGAGATGTGCATCCAAGACATCCATTGAAGTATGCACTACATCTTGCAACGTATCAAACCTAGCACATTTGACGAACTTGGGACTCGTTCCCATGACATGGAGTTGAGCATGGCCTCCGCAGGAAATGAAAGGTTGCCTATCAATGAGCCTCACAAGGGGAACGACAAGCAAGAAGTCAGGAAATGGATCAAGTTTCTACCCAAATATGGAAACAAAGAAGCTATGAATGTCAACACATCACCTGTGAAGTTCATAAAGAAGGTGAGCAAGAAGCAGAGTACGAAGTCCACTTCTTTTCAAGATAAGCCAAGTGAAATGTTGACTCTAAAAGAAATACAAGAGAAGGAGTACCCATTTCTGGATTCTGATGTGCCAGCTATTTTTGAAGAACTCCTCCACTTAAATCTCATTGAGCTTCCAGAGATGAAGTGACCAAATGAAGCTGGGAAAATGAATGACCAAAATTACTGCAAATACGATCGACTTTTGAGCCTTCCTCTAGAGAAGTGCTATGTCTTCAAGGAAAATGTTATGGACTTGGCTCGTGAAAATAAGATCGTGCTTGAAGATAAAGCAAGCGCAAACCAAGTGTAACGATCCGGTCGGTCGTTTGAGAGTTGTAGCCCTATTACCCCATTTACTGCTCATTTTGTTCTGTATAGCTGTTATGTGACTTGCCGGGGTAGTCGGATCTAGCCGAAGAGATTTCGGAACGAATTGACACTTAGTCTCATGGTGGAAAACTTAAGTTGAAATGATTGACTGGATGTTGATCTTTGTGTAAACGACTCCGCAATAGAGTTTTGATGGTTTTGTTAGCTCCGTTGGGTGATTTTGGACTTAGGAGCGTGTACGGATTGTGATTTGGAGGTTCGTAGTGGAATTAGGCTTGAAATGGCAAAAGTTGGATTTTTGGAAAGTTTGATCGTGAGTGGACTTTTGTTATCGAGGTCGAATTTCGATTATCGGAAGTTGGAGTAGGTCCACAATGTCAATTTTGACTTGTGTGCAAAATTTGGGGTCTATCGGACGTGTTTTGATAAGTTTCAGCGTCGTTTGTAGAAGTTGAATTTTCTTAGTTTCAATAGGCTTGAATTGGGGTGGATTCGTATTTTTGAAGTTATTTGATGTGATTTGGGGGCTCAACTAAGTCCTTATGAGGTTTTAGGACTTGTTGGTATCTTTGGTTGAGGTCCCGGGGGGCCTCGGGTTGATTCCGGATGGTTAACGGATCAAAAGTTGAAGTTGAGTGATTGCTGAAGCTGGACCTCTGCTGGTGTAACCGCACCTGCGGAGCTTTGATTGCAGGTGCGGGCTGTGGTGCGCAGAAGCTGAAGGTGCGCATGTGCGATAGGGAGTTTCGCATCTCCGTGACCGCAAATTCGGCAGTAGGACCGCAGAAGCGGCTTGGATGCTCGCAGAAGCGGAGTGAGGGACTGCAGAAGCGGATTGGGCCGCAGATGCGTGGGTGAAACCGCTTCTGTGATGCCGCAGAAGCAGTTAGGTTTTCGTAAAAGCGGAATTGCTGGGCAGATTATTAAAACAAGTATTCGCAATTTTGGCTTCATTTCAAAGATTTCAAGCAAAGGTTTGGGCGATTCTTGAGAGGGTTTTCGAGGAGATTTTTGAGGTAAGTCCCTTGTGCTCATTTTTTATCAATAATATTGCTTCTCCATTGACTTTCCCACCTAGTTGCTATGTATTTAAGGTGTAAATTTGGAGTTTGAGGCTAGGGATTTGGAGAATTTGATTTGGGAATTTGGGTGACGATTTGGTGTCGGATTTTGATAAATTTAGTATGGTTGGACTCGTGGTTGAATGGGCTTTCAGGTTTTGTGACTTTTATCAAATTTCGAGATGTGGGCCCGGGGGCTGGCTTTTGAGTCGATTTTAGACTTTTGATTAATAACTTAGCATTTTCTTATAGAGTTGATTCCTTTAGCACGTATTGATTATATTCGCATTGTTTATGGCTAGATTCGAGGCATTCAGAGGACGCTTCGTGAGGCAAGAGTGTGTTGGTGTAGAGATTTGCTCGGATTGAGGTAAGTAACAATTCTAAATTTGATTCTGAGGATATGAAACCCCGAATTATGTGTCATGTGATTGGTTTTGAGGTAACGCACATGTTAGGTGACGGGCGTGTGGGCGTGCATCGTAGGAATTGGGACTTGATCCATTCCATGGAACTGTATAGATGATTAACCTGTTGATATCTGTAAATTCTTCATGTGATATAGTGATTGAGCTGCAAACCCTGTTAGACATCATGTTTAGGCCATGTGTTGGTACTAAAGGGGCTCTCAGAGGTCGTGTACATGTTAATCTATCTGCTTAATTGCTGTGCTAAAAAATACCCAGTCTCAATTTTACTTGCATATTATATCTCAGTCTCTTTTGTTCCTTGTTAATACATTACATCATTTCTGTTTGGGCTGATTTTCATGATTGCTGAGAGCTCGAGAGACTGGAGAGGTTGGTGACTGAGTTGGGGCCCAAGTGCCGAGCTGTGAGTGATATATCTATATTTGTATATCGGGTTGCACGCCGCGACGAACCTTATGGCTATATATACGTGGATCGGGTTGCACGCCGCAACGAGCCTTATGGCTATATCTATTTACGGGATCAGGCTGCATACGCAACATGTTTCATTTATTTATCCCATGATTGGCTTGATACAGCGTTTGGACTGAAGGAGCCCCTCCGGAGTCTGTACACACCCTCAGTGAGTGCAGGTACCTACTGAGTGCGAGTGCCGAGTTCCGAGTTCCGAGTGCCGAGTAAATGAGAGGGATGAATGATTGTGGCCCTGAGAGGATGCATTTGATTTCATTATTGTTGCACTTAGCTGCCATGTATCACTATCCTGAAATATCTTAAAGATATTACACTGTTTCAGTTGAACTTGACATGAAATTACTGTTTTGGCTTACTTGTCGAACTTGAAAGCATGCCTACCTTCCTATGTTAAAATCACTATTATTGAACTATAACTGTGAAGCTCGTCGCTACTTTCAGTTCTTTATTTAGTCTTGTTACTTGCTGAGTTGGTTGTACTCACGCTACACCTTGCACTTCGTGTGCAGAACCAGGTGTTCCCGGACACAGTGGGTGTTGATTTTCTTCACGGAGTTGATCTTTTGGAGATTCTAAGGTAGCTGCCTGGCGTTTCGCAGACCTGGCCTCTCCTTCCCTATCTTTCCGCTTATTGTATTTAGTTTCGGATTATGATAGATAGTATTTTTCCCAGACTTGTGATGTATAGATGCTCATGTAGTCTGTGACACCCCGATGTTGGGTTTCTATCCCTGTTTTATGAGAACTTCTGTTATTTATAGTGCTTAATTCATTTGTTAAAAGTGTTGGAAATCTTTTGAAATGTCGGATTGCCTAGTACCACGTTAGGCGCCATCATGACAGGTTAGGATTTTGGGAGTCGTGACAAGTTGGTATTAGAGCCTTGGTTACAAAGGTCTCACGAGTCATGAGCAGGTTTAGTATTCTTGTCGTGCGGATTTGCTGATTCTGGTAACTAAACTACTATATTATATTCACTCACAAATGGTGAGGGCATGTGCTACCGGGCAGGATGGACAACCATTAGTACCACCAGCTAGGGCCACAAGAGGCCGAGGTCGTAATAGCGGCCGCCGCAGGGGCAGAGGTGCCGCTTCTACAGCAGCTAGGGCAGCACTTGCAGATCCACCAGTTACTCCAGCTCAGGAGCAGGATCCAGATATGGTTGAGCCAGTGGGGCGAGCTCAGGCACTAGCTGTGCCTATTGTGACTCCAGGCCTTCAGGAGGCTTTGGCCCAAATATTGACGGTTTGCACAGGCCTTGCTCAGGTTGTTTCAGCTCAGGCCGTACCAGCTACTTCTCAGGCCGGGGGAGATACTCATACCCCCTTTGCCCGTACTCCAGAGCAGGTGATGCAGGGACTTTAGACACCAGGGGTACTACCAACCCAGCCGGTTGCAGCTGCTCAGGCCCCGTTGGTCCCCGTTATGACTGATGATGAGCAGAAGAGGCTTGAGAGATTTGGGAGGCATTAGTCTCCATCATTTAGGCGGTGCTGAGTCGGAGGATGCCCAGGGTTTCTTGGACAAGTGCCAGCGAATTCTTTGTACACCAGGTATTCTGGAGACCAGCGGGGTCCCTTTTACTACTTTTCAGTTTTTTGGGGCTTCCTTCAGGTGGTGGGAGGCTTATGAGAGGCGCAGGCCGGTCGGTGCAGCACCACTTACATGACAAGAGTTCTCCGTTCTCTTCTTGGAGAAGTGCGTGCCACAGTCTCGCAGGGAGGAGTTGTGCAGTCAGTTTGAGCAGTTACGGCAAGAGGGTATGTCTGTGACGCAGTACGAGATGAGTTTTTCTGAGTTAGCTCGTCATGCAGTTTGGTTGGTTCCCACTGATAGGGAGAGGATTAGGAGGTTCATTGATGGCCTCACATATCAGCTGCGGTTGCTTATGACTCAGGAAAGGGTGTCTGGTGCTACTTTTAACGAGGTGCTTGACATTGCTCGGCAGATAGAGATGGTCCGCAGCGGGGAGCGAGAGAGAGGGAGGCCAAGAGGTCTCATGGATCGGGTGGTTTCAGCAGTGTTCCTTCTAGGGGTCAGTTCTACCACGGCAGGAGTCATCCTTATAGGCATGCTCAGATGGCTCGTCCAGTCCACCGTGGTGCATCATCTAGCCATGGTTCATACAGTTCTCATCAGGGCCACTCATCTCTCAGCGCCCTTCCAGCTTAGAGTTCGTCTCGTGCACCATCAGTCCAAGGTTCGTCTGCACCAGGTGCTTCTAGCGGTTACTCTGGTTCTTGGGGCCCGGTCAAGTCCCCACTACCATTGTCAGATCGGGGATGCTACGAGGTTAGGGAGCTTGGTCATATCAGGAGGCAATGTCCCTACTTCTTGGGGGGTCCAGCTCAGCAGAGGAGTCAGGCTACGACTTCAGCACCAGCTATTTCACCACCGGCCCAATCAGACCCCGGTGGGGCTCAGGCAGCTAGGGGTCACCCTAGAGGAGGAGGCCGATCAGGTGGAGGTCATGCCCGATTCTATGCTATTCCTGCCAGGCCAGATGTTGTTGCTTCTGATGCAGTGATCACATGTATTGTCTTAGTATGCCACAGGGATGCCTCTGTATTATTCGACCGTGGTTCCTCTTTTTCATATGTATCATCGTATTTTGCTCATTATCTAGATATGCCCTATGAGAGTCCTTAGTTTCATCTATTCATGTATCTACACTAGTGGGCGATACTATTGTTGTGGACCGTGTATATCGATCATGTGTAGTAACTATTGGAGGAGCGGAGACTAGTTTTGATCTTTTATTGCTTAGTATGGTTGCATTCGACGAGATCTTGGGTATGGATTGGTTGTCTCCATGTCATGTTGTTCTGGATTGCCATGTTAAGACCGTGACGTTGGCAATGCCGGGGTTGCCAAGGATTGAGTGGAGAGGTTCTCTAGACTATGTTCCCAGCAGAGTGATTTCATATTTGAAGGCCCAACAAATGGTTGGGAAGGGTTGTTTATCTTAATTGGCCTTTGTGAGGGATGTTGGTGCTGATACTTCTACTATTGATTCTGTTTTGGTGGTGTCAGATTTTCCGGTTGTGTTTCCTGCAAACCTGCCGGGCATGCTGCCCGACAAGGATATTAACTTTGGTATTGACTTGGTGCTGGGCACTCAACCCATTTGTACTCTACCTTATCATATGGCACCAGCTGAGTTAAAGGAATTGAAGGAGCAGTTTCAAGAACTTCTCGATAAGCGGTTTATTAGGCCTAGTGTGTCTTCTTGGGGTGCACCGGTTCTATTTGTGAAGAAGAAGGATGCTACTATGAGGATGTGCATTGATTATAGGCAGCTGAACAAAGTCACAATCAAGAACAAGTATCCTTTGCCATGCATTGATGATCTATTGGATCAGCTTTAGGGAGCGAGGGTGTTCTCTAAGATTGACTTGAGGTCTGGATCATTCAGGACCCGTTATGCTCATTATGAGTTTCTTGTGATGTCTTTTGGGATGACCAGCGCCTCAACAACATTCATGCATCTGATGTACAGTGTATTTCAGCCTTATCTTGACTCGTTTGTCATAGTGTTCATTGATGACATCCTGGTGTACTTTCGCAGCCAGGAGGAGCATGCGCAACATTTGAGGATTGTGTTACAGTAGTTGAAGGAGGAGAAGATTTATATTAAGTTCTCCAAATGTGAGTTTTGGCTTAGTTCAGTGGCATTCTTGGGGCACGAGGTGTCCTGTGAGGGGATTCAGGTGGATCCGAAGAAGATAAAAGCGGTTCAGAGTTGGCCCAGACCGTTCTTAGCTACGGAGATTCGGAGATTTCTCGGCTTAGCCGGTTATTATCGTCACTTCGTGGAGGGTTTCTCGTCTATTGCATCACCTTTGACCAAGTAGACCTAGAAGGGTGCTATTCTCAGGTGGTCGAATGAGTGTGAGGAGAGCTTTTAGAAGCTCAAGACTACCTTGACCACAGCTTCAGTTCTAGTTCTACCTTCAACTTCTGGTTCTTATACAGTGTATTGTGATGCTTCTTGGATCGGTATTGGATGTGTCTTGATGCAGGAGGGTAGAGTGATTGCTTATGCTTCGTGTCAGTTGAAGCCTCATGAGAAGAAATACCATGTCTATGATTTGGAGATAGCTACCATCGTTCATGCATTGAAGATTTGGAGGCATTATCTCTACGGTGTGTCTTATAAGGTGTTTACTGATCATCGGAGTCTCCAACACTTGTTCAAATAGAAGGATCTAAATTTGATGCAGCAGAGATGGTTGGAGCTGCTAAAGGACTATGATATCACTATTCTATATCATCCCAGGAAGGCCAATGTGGTAGGCGATGCCTTGAGTAGAAAGGCGGTGAGTATGGGTAGCCTTGCATTCATTCCTGTTGGTGAGAGACCTTTTGGAGTTGATGTTTCAGGCTTTCGCCAACCAGTTTGTGAGGTTAGACGTCTCGTTGGGTTCTAGCTTGTGTGGTATCTCAGTGTTTCTTATATGATCGCATTAGAGAGCGCCAGTATGATGATGCCCATTTGCTTGTCCTGAAGGACACGGTTCAGCATGGTGATGCCAGAGATGTTTCTATTGGGGATGATGGGGTATTTAGGATGGAGGGTCGGATCTGTGTGCCAAATGTGGATGGGCTACGTGAGTTGATTCTTGAGGAGGCCCACAATTCGTGGTATTTCATCCATCTGGGTGCCACCAAGATGTACCAGGATTTGAGGCAGCATTGTTGGTGGAGAAGAATGAAGAAGGATATAGTGGGGTTTGTAGCTCAGTGCCTCAGCTGTCAGCAGGTAAATTATGAGCATCAGAGACCGGGCGGATTGTTTCAGAGGTTAGAGATCCTAGAGTGGAAATGGGAGCGGATCACCATGGATTTTGTAGTTGGGCTCCCACGGACTTCGAGGAAGTTCGATGCTATTTGGGTGATTGTGGATCGGCTGACCAAGTTCGCGCACTTCATTCCAGTTGATACCACTTATTCTTCAGAGCGGTTGGCTGAGATTTACATCCGAGAGATTGTTTGCCTTCACGGTGTGCCAGTGTCCATCATTTCAAATTGGGGCACATAGTTTACATCACAGTTTTGGAAAGTCGTGCAGCGAGATTTGGGCACCCAAGTTGAGTTGAGCATAGCATTTCACCCTCAGACGGACGGACAGCCTGAGCGCACTATTCAGATATTGGAGGATATGCTACACGCCTGTGTCATTGATTTTGGGGGTTCTTGGGATCAGTTTTTGCCTCTCACGAAGTTTGCCTACAACAACAGCTACCAGTCGATCATTCAGATGGCTCCATATGAGGCTTTTTATGGGAGACGGTGTAGATCTCCGGTGGGTTGGTCTGAGCCTGGTGAGGCTAGGCTATTGGGTACTGACTTGGTCCAGGATGCTTTGGACAAGGTTAAGATGATTCAGGAGCGGCTTCACACGGTGCAGTCTAGACAGAAGAGTTATGCCGACAGGAAGGTCCGTGATGTTGTTTACATGGTTGGGGCAAAGGTACTGCTCAAGGTTTCACCCATGAAGGGTGTTATGAGGTTCGAGAAGAAGGGCAAGTTGAGCCTTTGGTATATTGGGCCGTTTGAGGTACTTCAGAGGATTGAGGAGGTGGCTTACCAGCTTGCCTTGCCACCTAGTTTGTCGAGTGTGTATCTAGTGTTTCATGTTTCTATGCTCCGGAAGTATGTCGGCGATCCGTCTCATGTTTTTGATTTTAGCACGGTTCAGTTGGACAATGATTTGGCTTGTGATGTGGAGTCGGTCGCTATTTTGGGTCGGCAGGTTCGAAACTTGAGGTCAAAGGACATAGCTTCAATGAAGGTGCAGTGGAGAGGTCATCTAGTTGAGGAGGCTACTTTGGTGACCGAGCAGGAGATGCGGAGTAGATATCCACACTTATTTGATTCTAGACCCGTTCGAGGACGAATGTTTGTTTAGGGGGGACAGATATAATGACTCGGTCGGTCGTTTTGAGAGTTGTAGCCTCGTTCCCCCATTTACTGCTCATTTTGTATTGTATAGCTGTTATGTGACTTGCCGGGGTAGTCGGTTCAGGTCCGGAGAGATTTCAAAGTGAATTGAGACACTTGGTCTCATGGTGGAAAGCTTAAGTTGAAGTGATTGAATGGATGTTGATCTTTATGTAAATGACTCCGGAATGGAGTTTCAATGGTTCTGTTAGCTCCTTTGGGTGATTTTGGACTTAGGAGCGTGTCCGGATTGTGATTTGGAGGTCCATATTGGAATTAGTCTTGAAATGGCGAAAGTTGAATTTTTGGGAAGTTTGACCGGGAGTGGACTTTTTTTATCGGGGTCGAATTTTAATTTTCAGAAGTTGGAGTAGGTCCGCAATGTCAAATGTGACTTGTGTGCAAAATTTGGGGTCTATCGGACGTGTTTTGATAGGTTTCGGCGTCGTTTATAGAAGTTGAATTTTCTTAGTTTCAATAGGCTTGAATTGGGGTGGATTCGTGTTTTTTAAGTTATTTGATGTGATTTGGGGGCTCAACTAAGTTCCTATGAGGTTTTTGGACTTGTTGGTATGTTTGGTTGAGGTCTCGGGGGGCCTCGAGTTGATTCCGGATGGTTAACGGATCAAAAGTTGAAGTTGAGTGATTGCTGAAGCTGGACCTCTGCTGGTGTAACTGCACCTGCGGAGCTTTGATTGTAGGTGCTAGCTCACAGGTGCGGGCTGTGGTGGTGCAGAAGCGGAAGGCACGCAGGTGCAATAGGGAGTTCCGCATCTACGTGACCGTAGTTGTGGCTGGAAGACAGCAAAAGCGGAAGTGGGCAGATGAGCTAGGACAGCAGAAGCGGCTTGGATGTTCGCAGAATCGAGTCCGCAGAAGCGTAGTGAAGGACCGCAGGAGCGGATTGGCCACAGATGGGTGGGTAATGTCGCTTCTGCGACGCTGCAGAAGCGGTTGAGTTTCTGCAGAAGCGGAAGTACTGGGCAGATTATTAAAACAACGGTTCATAATTTTGAGTTCGTTTCAAACATTTCAAGCACGGGTTTGGGCGATTCTTGAGAGGGTTTTCGAGGGGATTCTTAAGGTAAGTCCCCGGTGCTCATTTTTTATAAATAATCTTACTTCCCCTTGATTTTCCAACCTAGTTGGTGTGTATTTGAAGTGTAAATTGGAGTTTGAGGCTAGGGATTTGGAGAGTTTGATTTGGGAATTTGGGTGACGATTTGGTGTTGGATTTTTATAAATTTTGTATGGTTGGACTCGTGGTTGAATGGGCTTTTGGGATTTTTGACTTTTATCGAATTTCGAGACGTGGGCCGAGGAGCCTGCTTTTGAGTCAATTTTAGACTTTTGATTAATAACTTAGCATTTTCTTATGGAGTTGATTCCTTTAGCCAGTATTGATTGTATCGCATTGTTTATGGCTAGATTCGAGGCATTCGAAGGCAACGTCGCGAGGCAAGTGTGTGTTGGAGTAGTGATTTGCTCGGATTGAGGTAAGTAACAGTTTTAAATTTTGTTCTGAGGGTATGAAACCCCGAATTATGTGTCATGTGATTGGTTTTTGATGTGACGCACATGTTAGGTGACGGACGTGTGGGCATGCACCGTAGGAATTGGGACTTGGCCCATTCCATTAAACTGTATGGATGATTAACCTGTTGATATGTGTAAATTCTTCATGTGATATAGTAATTGAGCTGCAAACCTGTTAGAAATCATGTTTAGACCATGTGTTGGTACTGAAGGGGCCCTCAGAGGTCGTGTACATGTTAATCTATCTGCTTAATTGCTGTGTTAGAAAATACCCATTCTCAATTTTACTTGCATATTATATCTCAGTCTCTTTTGTTCCTTGTTGATACATTACATCATTTCTGTTTGGGCTAATTTTCATGATTGCTGAGAGCCCGAGAGACTAGAGAGGTTGGTGACTCAGTTGGGGCCCGAGTGCCGAATTGTGAGTGATATATCCATATATGTGGATCGAGTTGCACGCCCCAACAAGCCTTATGGCTGTATATATGTGGATCGGGTTGCACGCCGCAACGAGCCTTATAGCTATATCTATTTATGGGATCAGGTTTCATGCCGCAGCATGTTTCATTGATTTATGCCATGATTGGCTTGATATAGCGCTTAGGCTGAAGAAGCCCCTCTGGAGTCTGTACACACCCCTAGTGAGCGCAGGTACCTGCTGAGTGCGAGTGTCGACTGCCAACTGCTGAGTGAATAGGAGCGCTGAGTGACTGGCCCTGAGAGAATTCATTTGATTTCATTATTGTTGCATTTAGCTGCCATTTATCACTGTCCTGAAATTTCTGAAAGATATTACACTGTGTTTCAGTTGAACTTGACATGAAATTACTGCTTTGGCCTTACTTGTAGAACTTAAAAGCATGCCTACTTTCCTATGTTAAAATCACTGTAATTGAACTATAACTGTGAAGCTCGTTGCTACTTTCAGTTCTTTATTTAGTCTTGTTACTTACTAAGTTGGTTGTACTCACGCTATACCCTGCACTTCGTGGCAGAACCAGGCGTTCTCGGACACAGTGGGTGTTGATTTTCTTCGCACAGTTGATCTTTGGAGATTCCAAGGTAGTTGCCCGGCATCTCGCAGACCTTGTCTCTCTTTCCCTATCTTTCCGCTTATTGTATTTAGTTTCATATTATGATAGACAAGGTTTGCGAGATGCCGGGCAACTACCTTGGAATCTCCAAAGATTAACTGCGCGAAGAAAATCAACACCCACTGTGTCCGAGAACGCCTGGTTCATATTATGATAGACAGTATTTTTCCGAGACTTGTGATGTATAGATGCTCATATACTCTGTGACACCCCGATGTTGGGATTTTCCGTGTTGTGTTTTGGGTTTCTATCCTTGTTTTATGAGAAATTTTGTTATTTATAGTGCTTTAATTCATTTCTGTTAAAAGTGTTGGAAATCTTTTGAAATGTCGGCTTTCCTAGTACCACGTTAGGCGCCATCACTATAGGTTAGGATTTTGGGTCGTGACACCAAGTCTCAATCACCGTTGGCTCATTCAGTCCACATGAATTATGTAGTTTCAAAGAAAGTAAAGATGAAGAATTACTGGAAAACAACAAGGTTGAAGTTGATCAGCCTGATGATGATGAAGGTTGGACGTTGGTGACTCATCAAAGGCGCCATAAAAGAAGCCCACAAAAAGAATCAAAAGAACAACCAACAAGGAAAATTATGGTAAAAAGACAAACAAATAAAATGCAGCTAAGCATTTTAAGAAAGCAAAAGTAGAGGTGTACCACCCTCAAAAGCCACGACATCCAGTGACCTTGGAGGAGTTCTTGACAAATTGGTTCCGCACGAAGATTCCCCATGATGGTAGTGAGGCCTTTTGTTGCCATGCTAGAACAAGGGAAGAAAAGAGTGGCGAACTACCGTTGGCACCATCTTTAGAAAAGCTCAACGAGTCCATTCCTCAAGAAGTTAATGCTTGTTAGGAAAAAGTTACGTTCACAAATGACGATCTTCCACTAGGTGACACTCCTCATAACCGCCCATTGTACCTAGTTGTCTAATACGCAATGAAAGGGTAAATAAAATTTTGGTTGATGGAGGATCCTCAGTGAACGTCTTGCCAATTCGCACTGTGAAAGAACTTGGTATTCCCTTGAACGAACTCTAGGAAAGTCGTGTGATGATTCAAGGATTCAACCAAAGGTGGCAAAGAGCCATAGGTACGATCAGGTTGGGAATCACCATTGAAAATATGCAATTAAGTGCATGGCTGCATATGATCGATGCAAAGACTTCATACAACGTCTTGCTTAGAAGGCCTTGGATACATGAGAATAAAGTGGTGTCATCTACTTATCATTAATATTTGAAATACTACGAGGGTAAAGTCGAGAAGAAGACAGTTGCATATGACGAGCCATTCACCAAGGCTGAGCCACACTTCCCCGATGCAAAGTTCTACTTGAAGAACTGCATTGTGAAGTAGCTAAAAGTTGATGATGTCATGAATAACAAGAATGACGAGTCCACGACTAAGAGAGCTGAGGTGGTTGCCGACAAAACCAAGGCTATTGCTGAGGAGGTATACCCTAACTCAAATAAATCTCATGGAGGGAACACTGTGTCTTATGGCAAGAAAGTAACTCATGCGCTCTGCTATGTCCCTAAAAAGAAGAAAGAGGAGGGAGAATTAGCCAAACTCCAAACCAATATGCTAAGGGAGTTAACTCTTCCGATCAAACAAATTGAGGCAGTAAAGTTTCCCTCAACGCTACTTGCAGGGTTTGTGGACCAAAACCATTTGCAGAATGTGGCACTCCCTATGAAGCGTACAGATGAAGGCTTTGATCCTAATGCTTACAGGCTATTTGCAAAAGTTGGATATCATCCCAACGAGCCATCAAAACAAGGACGCTCCCGTCAAAAGCTGCTACGAGGCAACCACGTGAAGGTCTGGGATACAAGTAACCTTCACCAATTCGTATCTCTATAAGAAGGGCAAGTAACAATTATACCACTATAGAAGATGAATTTACCGCTTCTAAAAGGCCTTTTGTCTTTGATCAACTTGGAAAATCAACTGTGAGGACTTCCATATTTGAGAAATTGGGTCCATTAAAGAAGGGGAACAAGTTTCAGAGAAAGTATCAAAGCATAAGAACACCCGCATCGCCTAGAATCCAGAAGATCTCTAAGGATTTCCAAAGTTTGGTTCCTTCTAGAATGAGGCAACAAACAGAACTTGTGGTTTCATGTAAAGAAGTACTGAAGGTAAAGCCATATACTGTAGTCTACTGTAAGGAACGTGACGAAGATGAAGAAAATGTGGCTTCTTCACATCATGTTACTACACAAGGGGAGAATGGTGTTCCATCTCTAATGGAGGATAATGAGAAATTGGAGGATATATTACCGTGTTAACACATATCTTTCTATATTGGAGACCCTCAAGAAGATGAGGATGCGAAAGATGCTTCCCCTGAACTTGAAGAAGGGGTGAAGGCAATGCGTGATGTCTTAAAAGAAGTTAACCTTGGAACAGATGAAGAACCAAAGGCCCACTGACTTAAGTGCTTTACTAGAAATCAATGAAGAAAGCCCTTATATCGAGTAACTCAAAGAGTTCAAGGATGTCTTTGCTTGGAGTTGCAAATAGATGCATGGCTTGGACCATAAAGTAGCAGTTCATCACCTTGCAGTCAAGAATGGCGCTCGTCCTGTTAGGAAAGCCCAAAGGCGCTTTAGGCCGGACTTGGTTCCCTTGATCGAAAGTGAATTTAACAAACTCATTGAAGCTGGCTTTATTCGTGAAGTTAAATACCCAACATGGGTTTCAAGTATTGTTCCCATGAGAAAGAAGAATGGCCAAATTCGAATGTGCGTTGACTTTAGGGATTTCAATAATGCATGCCCTAAGGATGAATTCCCGCTTCCTACTCCAAAGCTTATGATTGACGCTACCACTGAGTATGAAGCAATGTCATTCATGGATGGTTTATCAGGCTATAACCAAATTCGCACGGCACCAAAAGATAAAGAGCTTACTGCATTTCACACTCCAAAGGATATTTATTAGTACAAGGTAATGCCTTTTGGCCTAAAAAATGCTGGTGCTACTTACTAAAGGGCTATGCAGAATATTTTTCATGACCTTCTCCATAAGAATGTTGAATGCTATGTTGACGACTTGGTGTAAAATCGAGAAAAAAGAGCGACCACTTGAAAGACTTGAGAATGGTATTTGAGGTGCTCCGGAGGTACTAACTTAGGATGAATCCATTGAAATGCGCCTTTGGAGTTACTTCTGGAAAGTTCCTTCGTTACATTGTCCGACATCGAGGGATCGAAATTGATCAAGCCAAAGTGGTTGCCATTTTGAAAATGCCCGAGCCTCGCAATATTCATGAATTGGAAAGTCTGAAGGAAAGCTAGCATACATTAGGAGATTCATCTCAAACTTATCAGGGAGGTGCCAACCATTCAGTCATCTCATGAAGAAAGGTGTTCCTTTCAAGTGGGACCAAGTTTGTAGCAATGCCTTTGAAAGCATCTAAACTTACCTGATGAAGCCTCTAGTTTTGGCAGCCCCTATACCTGGAGAGCCATTGATACTATATATTTCAGCACAAGAAAGGCCTGTTGGAGCGTTGTTGGCCCAAGAAAATAGTGAAGGTAAAGAAAACTCCCTTTACTACTTGAGCAGGATGATGACACCAAATGAGCTGAATTATTCGCCAATCGAAAAATTATGTTTGGCACTAGTTTTCTCAATCCAAAAGTTAAAGCACTACTTTCAAGCTCATGTCGTTCGTCTTATTTCTAGAGCAAATTCCATCAAGTTCGTGAAGTCAAAACTTGTCCTCAATGATCGACTAGCAAGGTGGTACCTCCAATTTCAACAATTTGAAATTGTGTTCATCCCTCAAAAGGCTATAAAAGGACAAGCGTTAGCAGACTTCTTGGAAAATCATCCTATACCTGATGATTAGGTGTTAACTGATGAACTACCTGATGAAGACGCAATGGTCATTGAAGTTCCACTTTCATGGAATATGTACTTTGATGGTGCTGCACATCGCGGAGGAGCTGGTGCTGGCGTAGTATTTGTCATTTCTCAAGGTGAAGTTTTGTCCCTACTCTTTTACGTTGATGCAACTCTTCTCTAGCAACGTTGCTGAGTATCAAGCATTAATACTTGGGCTTGAAATGGTTGTCGAAATAAAGCGGTTGCAATTACAAGTCTTTGCTGACTCTCAGTTAGTGATCAACCAGCTTTTAGGTAGTTACGAGGTCAAGAAACCTGAACTACGCCCATATCATGATTATGCTAAAAAATTAATAGGGTGGATCGGTGACGTGACTATTCAACATGTGCCTAGGAAAGAAAACAAGAAGGTTGATGCTTTAGCTAACCTAGCTTCATTTTTAACTATGCCTGATCAAGAGCATGTTACTATCAGCCAAAGAAATGAGTAGTACCGCCGCCAAATGAGGGTGAAACTGGAGAAAATGAAACGAGCGTCTTGTGGCCATTTCTGAAGCTGAGAAGGAATAATAGCGACAACCCACTGTCGATTACTTGAGCTATGGGATACTCCTAGAAAGTTCGAGGAGAATGACTAAAATCCACCATCGTGCACCCCGCTTCCTTTACTACAAAGATACTCTATATAAAAGATCATTTGAGGGAGTACTCTTACGATGCCTAGGGGAAGATGAAGCACGCCAAGCTTTGCAAGAAGCACATTTTGGGGTATGTGGATCACATCAGTTTGGACTAAAGCTCCACTTCCATATAAAAAGGATGGAATATTATTGGCCAACGATGGTAAAAGATTACTTGGACTACGCTCGATGATGCAAGGCTTGCCAATTCTATGAAAATTTTATTCATTAGCCTCCTGAAGTGTTACATCCGACTGTTGTATCATGGCCATTTGACGCTTGGGGACTGGATGTTGTTGGACCCTGCCAAAATCCTCTGGTGGGCACTTATACCTCTTGACTGCAACTGACTAATTCTCAAAATGGGCTGAAGCTATTGCTCTTAAGGAAGTAAAGAAGGAAAATGTTACAAGTTTCATCCGAGTAAATATAATCTATCACTTCGGAGATCAAGTACTTGCCATACGAAGACCCATTATTACTTCCCATAAATCTATAGAAAAGTTCACTTCAAAATATGATAGGTCATATGTCGTGAAAGAAGCTTATTCAAGTGGGGCTTACAAGCTGGTAGATGCAGATGGCATGAGAATCGGTCCTATCAATGGCAAATTCTTAAAAAATATTATCCTTGAAGTTGCAACACTCCTTAATGCAAGAGCACAAACTGCAAGTTACTCCTGGCCCGCATGAGTCTAAATTGTGTACGACTCACCAAAAAAAAAAGTCCGTTAGGTTAAAAACCTCGAAAGAGGTGGCTTAGGTAAAAGTTAGGACAAAAAAGATCACCCATTCTGAATTATGGTATGACTTGATCCTCTTCACCGAGGTACGTAGGCAGCTTAGGGTTTCATTCTAAGTTCAGTCACATGAGTTCAAAAGATACATAGTGCCACAATCATTGTTCGAATGAAGTATATGATGGAATGTAATCCATTCAATCAGCACTTGAAAGTCGAGCTGAAATACCATTCTTCTATTGAACTTTAGATCCCATTTGATTTAAAGGGAGCAAGCCTCTATGGTAAATTGGTGTCTTTAACGGAATGCTTATAGTCCTTTAGGAGGCTACCAAGTATTTGCAATGAAGCCCGGTGATTCGCTATGCCTTCGCGTTCGCTAAACCTTCAAGTTTTTGGTCTTGAAAATTTTAGGCCCTTTAAGTCTTCAAGTTGAAGTCTCGATTTTTCAAGTTGAAGTTTGCAAGTCCTCCAATCTTCAAATGAAGTATTCAAGCATTTGCCGGTCTTCAAGTTGAAGTATTTAAGCCCTATAAGTCTTCAAGTTGAAGTCTTCAAGTCTGTCGGTATTCATATTCACCGGTTTTCAAGTTGAAGTTTGCAACTCCTGCAATCCTCAAGTTGAAGTATTCAAGCATTCGTCGGTCTTCAAGTTGAAGTATTCAAGCCCTCCAAGTCTTCAAGTTGAAGTGTTCATGTCTACTAATTTTTCAAGTTGAAGTTTAAAAGTCCATCGCTCTTCAAGATAAAGCATCAAAATCTGCCAAGTCTTCAAGTCCGTCAAATCTTCAAGTTTGTCAGTCTTCAAGTTGAAGTCTGCAAAGCCAGCCAAGTCTTCAAAGTTTGCCAAGTGTTCAAGTCGAGCCGTCAAGTCCACCAAGCCTTCGGATTGAAGCTTTATAATTTACCAATCACAAGGTGGACGTTTAAGTCCCTTTGCACCTTAAGTTGGCCTATTCGTGGGTTTGTCCTTAAAAGGGGCTATAATTTTCCAATCTAAAGGTGGACGTTTAAGTCCCTTCGCACCTTAAGTTGGCCTCTTCGCGGATTTGTCCTTAAAAGGGACTTTAATTTTTCAATCTTAAGGTGGACGTTTAAGTCCCTTCGCACCTCAAGAATTTATCCTTTTATATGCCCTATGAACTTCATTCTCTTTAAACGAGAATATGTCATGCTCCTTTGACCTACAAAAAGAGAAAACAACAACGACAAAAATACAACAACGACAAAAATACAACAAAAACACAAAAAGCGGAGATAAATTACCTCAAGCACTAACGCTCAAAGTGTCTTGCAGATGCCGTGAAATTTGTAGCTCAATTCAAGTGACCGAATGGAGTTTATATAGCTTTTAATAGGAGGTGTCGGCAATTTATATCGATGTGGGACTCTTGGGAGGCGGCTACGAATCCTTGTGTACAAGGAAACATTAACTGACTAGAATTCTCCTTCTAATTAAGTTGGACAAGGAGACAGTAATTGACTAGAATTCTCCTCCTAATTAAGGAAAAGTGAGAAATTTCTAAAGTTTGGAAAGGTTCTTTTTAATTTAAGTAAAGCCACGGCCACATAGGATATAGATGTATGGGACTGACGTGGTTATTATCATTTGACAATAAGCAGCACTAATATTTCAAGGCAATGGCATGACTTGCAAAGTCAAAAGGCAGTGTATTGGTCGATTCTTGGCAAGGAATAGTGGAACAATAAAGAGATAAAAGAGAGGAAAAACAAATGCAAATGCATAAGGAGGCATTATGATGTGATATCCACGTGTTCAACAAAAAATAAAGCACTAATATTTTGACAACAATTTCCACTTATAGTGAAGGCAATTAGTCTTGACATTATCCTACTTTACATAAACTCTCCAAAAAAAAAAAAAAAAAAAAAAAAAAAATATATATATATATATATATATATATATATATATATATATATATATATAGTTTTTTCGGAAAGTTCAAAGTTTGGTAGCGGCAATCCGTGCAATCAAATTGCAATTTGATGGAATTGTAGTATGGTTATTATACTTCTAAGCCCTGTCTTTAATATTCATAGGTTTACAAATAGGTTTACAGTTTGACAAGCTTTGAAAGTTGGGAATTTGTAGGCATATAAATTTTATTAAAATTAGATCTACAAAATAATTTGAATTACATTTTAAATTCAAGATATATTGGTCCAAATAAATATTATGAGCTAATATAATTAAATTAATTATATAAGTCCAATATATATGGATTAAATAAATAAGTCTTAACCCATTGGGCTAGCCCATTTAATTGGACTAAAGTAATGAGACCACTTCATTAAGCCCAAGAAATCTTCCTAGAGACCCAATTTGGTGCCACGTGTCAAATGATGTGGCACGCCAAGTCAAACAAAAAGAGCCAATAGGATTGTGACACGTGTCAAAATGACAAGGCATGCCAAGTCAAATCAAAAGGCCAATGAAACCGCACCACGAGTGCAAGTGACATATTCTAGCCAATCAAATACGGCCTTATCACATTTCAATTTGATTGTTCGGAAAGAGTTTGTTCTTATCCTAACTCTTCCCTCCCACAACTATAAATATGGGTCTTCACAACTTAGAAAGACACCAGAAGTAATAACAAGAAGCAAGAGAGAGCTCGTGGATCAAAAGCCCAAATTTCTCTACAAGTTTCAAGCTTCAAGCAATCATGTTCAAGTTTAAGAAATCAAGTTCAAGCTCAAGAATGAAGAACAAATCAAGGTTCAAGGAGTACGAGTTCAAATCAAAGTTCATGCTAGATGAATTCAAGATCATTATTCGTGACAACAGATATAGATTCAAGAACAAGCTCAAAGGCCCTTGAATTTATTTACTATTGGAAAGAAGAATCAAAGGAATCATAGAGATTGTAACACTCAAATTACTTGAAATCAAATACTACGATTGTTGCAATATCTTTCGGTCTTGATTATATTTTCTCGACGCAACTTATTATCTACAAATTTTGGCATGCCCAGTGGGATAATCTATACCTCTCATCTCAATTTTTCAATCACCAAAGTTCAAGAACATCGAAATGCATTCAAAGAAAATCAACTCCACATCAACTTCTGCTAAAACTGCTAATTCCAAGTTCTATGTTGATGTGAAAAACATCTTCAATATTATCTTTGGAAGTTTTGGGCTAGTTAGAAGGAGCAAAGTAAGCTCTTTAGGACAACAAACACTGCAAGTGTCGTCCGTATCAACTCCGATTGTCGGATATTAATCCTCAAAAGGAACAAGATCCTTTACAAGCGCGGCCCAAAAAGGGAACAATGTAAGCTTGAAAGGATTTGTAGACAATAAATTGCGTCAAGAAAATAAAATCAAGACCAAAAAATATTGCAACAATTATAGTATTTGATTTCAAATATTTGAGTGTTACAATCTCTATGAAGCCTCGGATTCTACTTTTTCAATATAAATTCAAGAGCATTTGATCTTGATCTTGAATCTGAATTTGATTTATCCATCGCGAACGCTTTGATTATTACCACGGATTTTATCACGAAAAATTAGCCTTGATCTTGAACGCCTTAGGTTTGATTTGACTTCGCTCTTGATCTTGAATACTTGAAATTTGATTTGAAGTGCTTGAATGCTTGAAGACTTGTAATTTGCAGAGAATTGTGGCCTTTGATCCATGAGCTCCCCATGTGTCTTCTTGTTATAACTTCTGATCCTTTTTTTCTGAGTTATGAAGACCCCTATTTATATATAGTTGTGGGAGGGAAGAGTTGCGATGAGAACAAACTCTTTCTGACCAATTAGATTAAAGTGTGACATGCTGCATTTGATTGGCCAAAACATATCACTTGCACGTGTGGCACGATTTCATTGGTCTTTTAATTTGACTTGGTATGTCTCGTCATTTTAACACGTGGCGTGATCCTATTGGCTTTTCCGTTTGACTTGGCATACCACGTCATTTGACACGTGGCACTTAAATGGGCCTCTAGAAAATTGGCATCTTGGGCTTAATGAAGTGAGGTCATCGTCTGTAGCCTAAGTAAATAGGCTAGCCCAATAATATTGGACCTTTATTTAAATTAATTTAATTAGATTTAAATAATTAAGTAAATGTATATTAGCCCATAATATTTATTTGAATCAATATATTTTGAATTTAAAATATAGTCCAAATTATTTTATGAATTTGATTTTAAAAAAATTTATATACCTACAAATGTCTCTACTTCAAGGCTTGTTAGAGCATAACCTTGTTGAGCTTTAATGATAAGACTTGAAGTAACACGTGAAATAGCTTGAGCTCTTGACTCCACATCGCAATTCTTTTCTCAAATATAAGGCTTGTAGACTTAATACATTTAATAATCTTTCATTTCCTTTAGAAAGATTTATGTATTTTGCTAAGTTGTCGATCTTTTGATGTTAAGCTTCAAGGAAGTTTGGTGAGAGATGATTCCAAAGTCAAAGTACTCACCTTTGCTAGTGGCCCACGTGCGTTTAGCAATATAGTGAGAACCTGCACTTTTGTTGTTTTAAATAAGGAGACAAACAGCATTTTTCCCCATAATAATGGCTTGCCATATTATCCAGTTTCAATTCAACTTTAACTAGGACAGTGCTAACCGCCTGACATATAAATTTCTCTATCCCACATGGACAAACTTTATATACATATATATGGCATCGTGTTCTTCAATTATACATATAAAAATACATCTTCCTCAACCCCTTTCGAGTTCGTACTTGGCAGGTAAATTTTCATGCGTTCTTTGTTGTCGCTTTCCCCCTCCCCCCTCCCCCTCCCCAATTTTTATAGGTCAAGGAAGTAAGAGTCCTTAAGTGCCAAGTTGACGGGCAACTTCATGACGTCTCATAGAAGGATAAATCCATGAAGGCATATAGATGATCAAATCTACAACAACATATAGAAGGACAAATCTCTCGCAACATATAGAAGGACAAATACATCACAATACATTGATGATAAATCCACATTACCATATAGAAGGACAAATTCTCAACAACATATAGAAGGATCAACTCACAACAAGATTGGCTTAAGGTGCAAAGGAACTTAAATGTCCATCTTAAGATTGAAAAATTATAGATCCTTTTAAGGGCAAACCCACGAAGAGGCCAACTTAAGGTGCAAAGGGACTTAAACATCCACCTTAAGATTGGAAAATTATAGTTCCTTCTAAGGAAAAATCCATGAAGAGGCCAACTTAAGGTGAAAAGGGATTTAAACATCCACCTTAAGATTGGAAAATTATAAAGTCTCAACTTAAAGGCTTGGTGGATTTGTAGACTTCAACTTGAAGACCGACAAACTTGATCATTTGATGGACTTGAAGATTTGGGCAGACTTTGACACGTCAACTTGAAGAGTGATGAATTTTAAACTTCAACTTGAAGAATTAGCACACTTGTAGACTTCAACTAAAAGGCTTGGAGGGCTTAAACAACTCAACTTAAAAACTGACGAACTTAATCACTTCAAGTTGAATACCGATGGACTTGAAGACTTGGAGGACTAGAATTCTTCAACTTAAAGACTAGCGGACTTGCAGACTTCAACTTGAAGGGCGCTGTACTTAAAAACTTCAACCTGAAGAACTGGCGGATATAAAGATTTTAACTAGAAGACCGACCATCTTGAATTGGAGATTCGTAGACTTCAACTTGGAGGATTGACGGATTCGAAGAATTCAACTTGAAGATTTAGAGGCATTAAACACTTCAACTTGAAGACCAAAAAATTGAAGGTTTGCAAACCTGAAGACATAGCGAATCCCCGAATTTCAATGCAAATATTTGGCATCCTCCTAAAATTGTCCTATTTAAGATACCAATTTACCATGGAGGGTTTTCCCCTTTAAATCCAATGATATCCAAAGTTCAACAGAAGAATGGCATTTCGGCTTGATTTTACATTCCTTCATACTTCACTCGGACAACAATTGGGGCAATATGTATCTTTTGAACTTATGCGACTGAACTTAAATTGAAACTCTAAGCTGCCTACGTACCTCGGCGAAGAGGATCAAGTCATACAGTGGTTTAGAATGGGTGGATATTTTTTTTAATGTCCTAACTTTTGCCTAGGACGTCTCTTTCGAGGTTTTACACTTAGCGGTCCTTATTTTTTTGGGGTCGTACACAGTTTATACTCTTGCGGGCCAGCAATAACATGCAGTTTATGCTCTTGCATTAAGGAATGTAGCAACATGCAGTTTACGCTCGTGCGTTCAGGAGCGTCGTAATTTGAAGATTTAGCTCAAATTTTAAGAGCTTCGCGACTTGAGGATTTAGCTCAAAGTTGAAGAGCTTTGCAACTTGATGTTTGGCTCGAATTTGAAAAGCTTTGTGACTTGAAGTCTTTGCTCGACTTTGAAGAGCTTTCGACTTGAGTCGTTGCTCGAATTTTAAGAGCTTTGTGACTTGAACACTTTGCTCGAATTTGAAGAGCTTTACAACTTGAAGACTTTGTTCGAATTTAAAGAGCTTTACATCTTAAAGATCTAGTTCAAACTTGTGGAGTTTTGTGACATATAATGTATGCTCATGTGCCAAGAAGCCTTATAACTTGCAGTTTAGGCTCGTGCATTGAGGAGCATTATAACTTGCAGTTTAAGCTTGTGCATTGAGGAGAATTATCAGTTGCAGTTTAGGCTCATGCGTTAAGGAGCATAGTGACATGCATAGACTCTTCGGTTTCATTTTCAGATGAAAACTTGCCCCATCATCGCCTTCTTGTTCTTTTTCTTCTTCGTAAGGCTTAAAGATAGGTAGCCCTTGATCTCCACCTGTGGTCATATTTAGTTCCATATCATGAGCAAAAATATTTTGGGCTTTATGCCTTGTAAAATATAGCGAAGACTCCAATGCATGTCTTGAATGCACATTTCGATGCTAGAAGTTTAGCTAAGGCGATCTTTGTAGTTGAGGCTTAAGCTCCTCCAGCTATTGATAAAGTTAATAACTGGCTCATCCTTTCATTGATGAGAGTTTGTAAGTTCGATCATGCTTACAATGCGTCTTGTGATAGAGAAACGATTGAGAAACTCTTGCTCCGACTGCTCCCAACTATCGATGGAACTAGATTCGAGATCTGTGTACTAATCGAATGCATTACCTTTGAGAGACCGCACAAACTGTTTGACAAGATAATCGCCATAGGTTCCAGCATTGTTGTAAGTTCAACAAAGTGTGCTACATGTTGTCTCGAATTTTCCGTGCCGTCGAATTGTTGCAACTTAGGAGGTTGATAACCAACATGCATCTTCAAGTTATCAATTCTTCGCATGTACAGCTTTACATATGTGAGAGATAATTTGAATGACTCGCGCTTATCTTTAATAACCTCCATGATGAAGTCCTTTAATTTCTCAACGGGAAACAGACCTTCCGCGGAGACTTGAATCTCCTTGGTTGTCGTTGCTTGCTTTTTCGAAGAGTCTTCTTTCTCTTGTGATCTTTAAAATTTGAAGGTATTTGTGTGGATTCTTCCTCTCCATGCTATCCAATGTATTTGTTAACTTGAAAAGTTTATCATCTTTATCTTGCACGCGCTTTGATAAGCTTTCATCTACTTTCGTCAAATTTGTATGTTGTTCTTCTACGGTAGAAGCTTCAATAACCATTGCTTGCATGATCGCCATAGAGGATGAACAATAATATGGATCATTGTTGGGATAGAGCTTAGAGGTCGCATTAATGGATACTAGAGGAGTTTGCATTAACCAACGCTCAAGTCATCATCATTGGCTTGCATGAAAGGTTTCTTGGACTTAGATAAACTAAGTTGAGCAAGAACCTTTTTGATCCTTTCGGCGACATCATTCCCTTTTTGGGTTGCGCTGGTAGAGGATCTTGTTCCTTTTGAGGATGAAGATCCAACAATAAGGGTTAATACGGATGACACTTGAAGTGTTTGTTGTCCTAAAGAACTTACTTTGGTCCTGGTAAATGGCCCAAAGCTTCCAAAGGTAATATTGAGGATGTTTTCCACATCAAAATAGAACTTGGAATTAGCAATTTTAGTGGAAGTTGATGTGGAGTTAATTATCTTTGAAGCCATTTTGATATTCTTGAAATTTGGTGATTGAAAAATTGAGATGAGAGATAGAGATTATCCTACTGGGCGTGCCAGAATTTGTAGACAATAAATTTGCGTCGAGAAGTGCTTGAATGCTTGAACACTTGCAGTCTGCAGAGAATTGTGGCCTTTGATTCACGAGCTCCCTTGTGTCTTCTTGTTATAACTTCTAGTCCTTTTTTTTAGTTATGAAGACCCCTATTTATAGTTGTGGGAGGGAAGAGTTGTGATGAGAACAAACTCTTTCCGGCCAATCAGATTGAACTGCGACAAGGATGCATTTGATTGGCCAGAACATGTCACTTGTGCGTGTAGCACGGTTTCATTGGTCTTTTAATTTGACTTGGTATGCCTTGTCATTTTAACACGTGGCGTGATTCTATTGGCTCTTCTATTTGACTTGGCATGCCACGTCATTTGACGCGTGGCACCTAAATGGGCCTCTAGGAAATTAGCATCTTGGGCTTAATGAAGTGGGCTCATCATCTGTAGCCTAAGTAAATGGGCTAGCCCATTAACATTGGACCTTTATTTAAATCAATTTAATTAGATTTTAAATAATTAGGTCAATATACATTTGCCCATAATATTTATTTGGATCAATATATCTTGAATTTAAAATATAGTCCAAATTATTTTATGAATTTAATTTTAATAAAATTTATATTCCTACAGACAGACTCCTATAGGTCTCCAGATACAATCGAGCAGGTTGGTCAGTTTTACAATGATAATAAAAAGAAGCAAGCAATTCTGTGCTGAAGAAAAGGAAAGCCATGAAGTAAAGAAGGCATTTCTGATGAGGTAGAATAAGAATGTCGTGAAGTCGATGCTCTGGAAGATCAGGAAGATAATATTGATAGTCTATCCGTTCCTTAAAACGTAAAGTCCATGGATGTAGAAAAGTCAAAAAAGTTGGATTGATCACATATCTACTAGAAGGAGTTTATTTCCTGTCCAAGATCATAGTAAGGCCTATTATGAAATCGTGGTTTGCCTTCAAAGTAGTTGTTTTGGCCACTTCTTGAACCTGCCATTAAATTGGGTTTAGTTTAATAGATAATTAGTTCATTCACTTCTTCTGCACTAAATTAGGTATAAAAATAAAAAAATAAGATGTAGTTCTTGATTGAGGATATGCAATATTGTTTTGGGCTAAGAGAGTTTGCTTTGATCATTGGGCTAACTTGTGGAGCCTTTCCCAGTGAAGATCAAATGAAGGAGGTCTATCAAAAAGAAAAAAATTCTATCATAAAGTAAAATTTTATTATAAGTGTATGAACTAGGATACTAGTGGTTGAAGGTATCCTTGGAGTGATTTCTTCAAAGTATTTTATTGACGCATAATAAGTGTAAATAAGTTGAGAAGAAGTTGATAACCATGGTTGGTTCGTTGGATGGTTTTAACAAATATCCTAGGGAAAGAACAAATATTATAGGAAAGAAATACTTTGATTTTACATTGAATTACTTGATGTACGGGGTGGGTATGCCCAAATTATTTACTTAAAGACCCCACGGAAAAACCAAGTTGTTATCTTTTTGAATTTCCCTGGGCCTTGATCGTAAGTAATAGTAGTTTATTACAGACCATAAAGATTTTGTTGATTATTCTTAGTTTTGAATTCTATAAAGGTTTGGGTATTTGAATCATTACTCTTTTTTGGAGACAATGGTACCAAATCAAGGAATGTTCCGCTTGTCCAGCTCTAAAGATGATGAAATGGTAAATTTTTCGCCAAGCAGAACCTGATCCATTTTCTTGGGACGAAGTAATAAAATAAACTCTCTCTCTCTATATATATATATATACGTCAAAAAACTTGTGCCTTATGATGACGATGAGAAAATTGAAGCTTTAAAGATTGGGGAGATTGTAGATGCTATAGATCGACTCAAGCGCGCGTCTGACCAAAGTGGTAGAGAAAGAGCATGTTATTTCTGAAGGTCCTCGAGGTTATTATAGACCAGGAAGAGCTAATGGAGAAGGTACATCTAGGGGTAGAATATTTCGCAAGGAGTACTGTGGTCGTGGCTAGAGAGAGTGAGATTTTTAAAAACAATAAACTGTCAACAATTTACTCCCTGAGCTTGTAAAGTCCAACAAGGCATGAGATGATGATATGATAATCAGTGTCAGGCCTCCTTTTTCCCGAGGGAAAGGGGAGTTTTTTCAATTAAAATGACATTGTTCGAAATGAAATTATTTATTTAATTAGAGATGCCACTTGGAATAAATATTATGGTGTTCCAATTCACCGGTTTATTTTAGAATCCCAAATTGAGGAAAATTGACTCTTATTTATGGTCGGCGAACACAGAAGACGGGGTAAGAAATTCTGTTAACCCAGAGAAGGTGTGAGGCACTCCTGAGTTCTGTGGCTTTAGCACGGTCGCTCAACGATTAATAATTGGCTTAATTATCTAATTTGTTACATGTTTAAAACCTATTTTGCCTTTTATCTTTTACCGCTTTTAATTAATATTTATGGAGTTATTTCTTAAACAAGTTATGATGTCGTACACTTGTAGTTTTGGAACACATCATAAACCGCGCCACGTGAAACGCACTCGCGATTTACGACATGTTTATTATTTATTATTTGAAGTTATGGTCAAGTCGCGTGAAACACGCACTTGAGTTTGAAATTGTGATCATGACTATACCATGAGAACCGTACCCATAGTCACGATGATTAATTATTAATCGCGCCTAAAGCAAGAGGTCGTGCATTGAAATAACTTCTTAGCGTTTGAGATGGCTTGTGGGATCCTAAATTATGGATAGGGCTCGTGAGATAAGCACGGTCTTGACTTACCCAAAGCACGGGCTTGGCTACATAATTAATTGCTAACACATTGCATCTTGTAATAGTCCAAACAAAATGTAAGCTAATTGATGGATTATTTGTCGGTGAACTTAAGTTTAAAAATTATTCTATTTGTGATGTCGGGTCGTAGGCCCACATTCCCTCCGGTCAACATAACACCAATTTGCCTTTTCAGTCCCAATCATTTTAAAATTGACATTTGAATTAAACAGTACAAGGCTACAAACATAAGAATGTAAAGGAATTGTTATCAAATATTAGATCAATTCATACAATTATATATACAAAATTAGTTCATAAATTCTAACTCAAACTTCACAAATTTGATTCGTCCCTCAAACATTCTTCCCGACAGTTCTTAACATGCTCCATCATTGGACAGTACTAGTCGAATCTTCTCAAGCCAATTTCAGATTATCCATAAATTTGGTTTCAAAGTTGTCCCAATTAATTTCACGAAGACAACTTCGATTGTTTACCGAATTCCATAAACACATCTAAAACCCAATATCAGTTCAAAGAGAGATGACAAAACTAAACTCTTAGATTTTAAGCAGATATTAACACATAATCATGTTTAAACAACTCATAAACTTCATCAATAGTAAGGCCAAGTGGGTCTTTAATTATGCCTTCGCTTATCATATTATTTCGGCACCTTCTGTTTCATCGAACATAAAATATGTTTAAACAACCTACAAGCCACTATCTCAATCATCCAAAGCAAACTCTAAATTTTTAAACAACCATCATAGATTCAAATCCATAACTTCTTCATTCTAATAAAAATGATTACAAAAAAGAGTTATGGTATTACCTATTACCGATGAACAAATAGAGGAAAACCATATAAAGGTCTAATAGAATAGGAGATGGATGAAGCTCAGCAACACTTGATGAAATAACAACAGCAAACAAAGCCCCAAATAAAGTAGCTCTTGAAGACAAACCCAGAAATTGATGAAAGAAAAATCAAAGAACCAATAGTGATGGTTGTTCTTATTGTATTTATAGCTACCAAGCCTCTCTCTGTGTTCTCCTTTTTTTAGAGTAAGGGTCCCTTAGGATTAAGGAAAATGTTATAAGAGAGGTCTTATACATGGGAAAAATAGGTAATAGGTTAATGGTCTGGGCTAAAATGTTTGGGCTTGGACATGTTTCGTGTACTGGGCTGTCGCAATTGCTTGGCCCAGTCCGAAAATATTGTAAGCAAATTCCCCTCTTTTTCTTCTTTGTTAGACTTTGCAAAATTAGCCACTTAAGACACAAAATCTAATTAAATCCTATTTTTTGTATGGCTAATCTATTTATTAATTTTACCTAATGATGGACTAATGAACTAATTAACTAGACTATGAATGCATTTTGTGTTTTCATGTATTTAATCACCAATGCAACTAAAACTTGATTAAATCCTAAAAATGTGACTAAAATGCTAGAATGCAATAGCATGAAAAGATAATATACATACATACATATATATATATATATATATATATATATATATATATATATATATATATATATATATATATATATATATATATATATATAAATGCTTCTATTTATGCATAAATATGCAAAATGGAGTGCAAAACAAATTAATTAAAATAGAGAAAAATTCCTAAAGTTCTAAATTGCAACTAAAACTACAGTCAAACCTCTATAAATTAATAATATTAGGACCATGAAATTTTATTAATTTAGCGAGGTATTAATTAATCGCGTAAATTAATAATTATTAATTTATAGAGTATGTAGTTTATATATCTACAATGTGAATATGTATGAAATACATGAATTTAATTAATAAGTATTAATCATGCATATTAATTAAATTCATGTATTTTCATTGATAAATGTTTAGTATTCCATACATATCTCAAGTTAAATGTATAAATCCACTCAGCTATTAATGTAGTTACATGTACTAACATTAACTAAGTTACTATATAAAGAGAGTTACTACATACAACTCTACAAATCAAAAGAAAAAATTGCTTCTCATCTCAAAGGTATAAAAAAATCAACCATGACAGATGGTATGCGTAGAGAATTATGTGAATACAAACAACAAAATCCAGCATGCACTCAAAAGCAATTGCAACAGTGGGTGTCAGAGAAGTTTAATTTGCAAGTTAGTCAAGCTACAATATCAAATACAATCAAGAGGTCAGCAGAGTATCTATCAATTTCTGACATTCTGAAAGATGATGCCAAAAGACATAAAGCTGCCAAATTTCCAGAATTAGAGAAGGCTTTGTACGAGTGATTTGTTCATAACCAAAGGCACGTTAATATGAGTGGGGAACAAATTGTAACAAAGAAAAAAGAGTTTCTAAAAAAGATGTATCCCATTGATACGCCTGATTTTCATTTTTCTCAAGGTTGGCTAAAGCGCTTCAAATCAAGACACGGCATCAAGACATATCGTCGTTTTGGAGAAAGTGGTTCGATTAATATGGAGGTGGTGGAGAACAATTTACAATCCATAAGAGAGAAACTTAATCAGTTTGCTATGAAAGATGTTTTCAATGTGGATGAAACTGGATTGTTCTACAGGCTACAACCAGATCGTTCTCTTGCAACAAAGCAACTTGAAGGTAAGAAACAAGATAAGGAAAGACTTACAATTGTTATTTTCTGTAATGAGGATGGTTCTGAGAAAATTCCTTTATGGATAATTGGGAAGTACACAAAACCACGTTGTTTCAAGAATGTGAATTTGGGTAGCATGGATTGTGAATCGTGCCAACAAAAGAGCATGGATGACTAGGATTTTATTCCAAGAATACGTTCAACAACTTGATGCAAAAATGGATGGTAGAAAAATTCTTTTAATTGTTGATAACTGTCCTGCTCACCCAAAAAACATTGAAGGTTTGAGAAATATTGAATTATTTTTTTTGCCACCTAACACAACATCAAAGATTCAGCCTTCTGATGCAGGGATCATACGAGCTTTTAAGATGCATTATCGGCGACGGTTTTATCGAAATATTTTGGAGGGTTTTGAAATTGGGAACCCGAATCCAGAAAAGATTAATGTTTTAGAAGCAATGAATCTTACAATCTCGGCATGGAAATTAGATGTCCACTCAAGTACTATTGCAAATTGTTTCAGGCATTGTAAACTCCGATTGCCAGATGGTGAATCCTCGGAAAATCAAGAACAAATGGACAATGACAGCTTACAACAATTGCAAAATCTAATCAATGGATTGAATTATCGTCACGCAATGAATGTTGAAGATGTTTTGAACTATCCGGGAGAAAACGACACAAGTTTGGAGTTGCCTACCGATGAACAAATAATTGAGAGTGTTATGGAAAGCAACAAAGAAGATGAAGTGGAAGACGATAGTGTGGAATTAGAACAAGTTTCGCGCAAAGTTGCTTTGAAAGCAGCAATCACCTTACATCACTTTCTTTTACAATATGAGAACTCTACACTAGATTTTCTTAATGCTCTAAGAAAGGTTAGAGATGAGATTCAAGGTGATATTAATTATAAAAAGAAACAAGTAACATTAGATTCATATTTTCAGAAATCTTCTTAGATTAGTTATGAATTATATGAAAAATATTTTTACAGATCATGAATTATTAATTTATATGTCAAATGGGACCTATATGAATTTATTTTTTCGTATTATCTTATAAATTTAGCGAATTATTAATTTACCACCTTGGTCCCAACTAGGGACCGGAGAAAATTATTATTTTAGCGAGATTATTAATTTATCGAGTATTAATTTAACGAGGTTCTACTGTACTTTGGACTATTTTAGGAGTAATTTCGCATATGGGCAAAAATTATGTTCTCACAGCTACTCCTCTTTGTTCAAGAACATAAAGAGTTTTCAGGCAAAGATAAAGTGAGCAATTACGAGCAATTTTTCCCGCTTGGCACTCCATGAAAAGCATTTTGAAAATTTTTGACCGAACCTTGCTTCGGTGGTTGCCTACATATCCTTGGCTATAAAGGAATCAAGTCAGTGTAGTTCTAAAAGTTTTGGTAGCTAGGACTACCGAGAAGCTGTAATTTCACTGTTGTTGCTGCTGTTACTGCTTGCTGAACTCCTTATTACACCAAAGTCAAAATGAAAAAGAAATTAAACAAGCCTATTAGCTATGAGTTGCAAGATTCCTATCTTTGAGTCTTCTGAAATTTGATCTTGAGTCCTGGCTAATTTGTCACGCAGACTATGATCTTAAGCTTGATGCTTGCTAGCTGCAGGTGCTAGTTCATTCTTCTATGGCTTCTTCGGATCAAGACGGGACACGCAGAGCCATTGACTTCAGTCATGTCTTGAGCAGTCCGTATCTTTTTTCCGCTTATGCATTTTGGATTCACTTCTTTTCTTTTCTGTTCTTTTATTCTAGATTGAGAAATCTTTCTTTAGTCATCTTGAACCCTGCGCAACGAGGTAAAACCTGCTCAGACACCCAAAACAAGCAAACGAACGAAATTTTTCTGCCCCACTTTTCACTAAAAAAATTTTGTGAGTTATTTGTAACAAAACTCTATACTACTTCACTATTGAAAACGATAAAAGGGTCGGGAATGATGTACCCGGAGAAAACATCATTCTTTGGGAATGGTGTACTTCGATTGGCAAAATGGTTCCCCAACTAGGGAGTGGAAACCCTATGTTGGAAAACGAGACTAGGGAGTGGATATCCTATGTCTAAAATAACGTCAGCTAGGGAGTGGAGACCCTATGTTGGAAAAGAGACTAGGGAGTGGAGACCCTATTTTAGAAAAGCGACAAGGAAGTGGAGACCCTATGTCTGAAAATATAAATCAACTAGGGAGTGGAGTCCTGTCACGACCCAAAATCCCAACCATGATCGTGATAGCGCCTCTCATGAAGACAAGGCCAGCTAATTCAACTAAACTTCATTCAAACAGTTAAACAATACAAAAATAATATAAGTACGGTTTAATAATAGCAATTTGCGGCAAAATACAGTGAATCATCCCGACTACAGCCCGAACCGGGGTGTCACAAAGTCATGAGCAACTAATGAAAATCCTAATAATAAGATTACTAATACAATATCTTGGCACAATTGTTCGAAGATACTGGAAATAACAAGATAAAAGAGATACGGGGCTGCGGACGCCAACAACTACCTCGTAGTCTCTGAATCGCCGCTTTGACAGTAGTAATCAATGTCTCAGAGCTGAACCGATAATGCCTGAATCTGCATACATGGTGCAGCGGGTAATGTGAGTACTTCCAACTCAGTGAGTAATAATTATAAATAACAACTGAGAGTAAGGAAACGCATAAGGCATACAACAACCCATAATGAAACAGTAAAACATGAAAATAAAAAACATGTAAATAATCAAGTCAATAACATGAAGTAAAAGAAAATATCATGACTAGCCAAGTCATATCTTGTGACGGCATGTCACCCGTTCCCATGGGTACCCGGCGCTTACTGTGGGGGGTGCAGTAGCACAATATCTCGTGACGGCGTGTCACCCGATCCATTCACATCACATCTCGTGGCGGCGTGCCACCCGATCCCATTAAACATTTAAAAATATCATTTGAATTACAAAACTGAATTTAAGAAATGAATCAAATCAGTTAGAAGACAGTGATAAATTACCCCTGAAGGGTTCACATAACCGGCACGAAGCCCAAATAATACCCCAGAAGAGTTCAATAACCGGCACGAAGCCCAAATAATGCCCCTGAAGGTTTTACATAACCGGCAAGAAGCCCGAATATGGCAATCAGCCCAAATCCTGATGATAACACGTAAATTTAAATCAACTATATAGTAAAATCATCAATCGGGACGGACCAAGTCACAATCCCCGGTAGTAAGCGACCCCACGCTCATTATCGAGCGCGTGCCTCACCTCCATATAGCACTATGATATGCCATCCGGGGTTTCAGACCCTCAGAACATCATTTAAGATCATTACTTACCTCAAACCGGCTAAATCCTCAGCCCGCGACGCGTTTGCCCTTCAAATTGGCCTCCACGCGCGTCGAATCTATCCAAAATCAAAACGAATACGTCACAATTAATTCGATTAAGTCAATACAATTTATTGGAATAAATTCCATATGAAAATATTAATTTTCCAATAAAATCCGAAAATTGCACTTAAATTCGCCCGTGGGGTCCACATCTCGGAACCCGACAAAAGTTACAAAATCTGAATACACATTCCGATACAAGTTCAACCATACCAAATTTACCAAATTCCGATAACGAATCGACCTCCAAATCTTAAATTTTTATTTTTGAAAGATTTCACAAAAATTTCGATTTCTTTTATCAAAACTCGAATCAAACGATGAATATGACCATGGATTTATGAAATATAGTCACTTTCGGATGTAGAACACTTACCCAATCGAAGCTATGAAGAAATCCTCAAAAATCGCCCAAGAACCGTGCTCCAAAAATCCAAAACGAAATGAAGAAAATGACCATTTTCGGTCCTTAAATTTCTGTCATCAACACTGCCTGGGAAACAGCAGTACCAGCCAATTTTAATCTATCGTACCTTTCTGTATATATGTTCAAATGATGGATGGTTTATCTTTTTGGAAACTAGATTTGAAGGGATACAACTTTTGTTTTTGGATCATCTCCAAATTCCTTATATATTACGAGATATAAGCTCCCAAAGTCGGTCCTGTGCAGCAGAAATTTCTGCCATGAACACTGCCTGAAAAACAGCAGTACCAGCCAATTTTAATCTATCGTGACTTTCTGTATATATGTCCAAATGATAGATGGTTTATCGTCTTGGAAACTAGATTCAAAGAGCTACAACTTTCATGTTTTATAATTTTTCTGATTCCTTATAGATTACAAGATATGAGCTTCCAAACTGGACTACTCGCACCAGTTTTCTGCAATTTTTTTTTTCTGCAATTTTTTTCATTTTTTTTTTCTAAAGATGAAGTAGTCCGTTTAACCATCCAAAACTCACCCGAGCCATTCGAGACCCCGCTCGGATATACAACAAGTCCTAAAACATATTATGGAATTAGTCGAGGCCTTAAATCACATTCAACAATGCTAAAAAAACACGAATCATACCCCAATTCAAGCCTAATGAAACTAATAAATTCCAACTTCTACATTCGATGCCGAAACCTATCAAATCGAGTCCGATTGACCTCAAATTTTGCACACAAGTCATAAATGACATAACGGACCTATGAAGATTTTCAGAACTGGGTTCCGACCCCGATATCAAAAAGTCAACTCCTCGGTCAAACTTTCCAAAAATCTTCCATTTTCCAACATTCGCCCAAAATGCGTTGAATTGTCCTACGGACTTCCAATTTCAAATACGGACATACGCCTAAGTCCGAAATAACCACACGAAGCTACAGCA
>MCJB01051831.1:0-29440 GCA_002018475.1 Nicotiana obtusifolia
TTTGAGTGTAAAAGAGCTAAGTCTAGGTCTAATAATCATGGTTTGTATACTCCCTTACCCGTTCCTACTAGTCCTTGGGTAGATATCTCGATGGATTTTGTGATGGGGCTGCCGCGATCTAGGGGAGGTCATGATAGCATTTATGTGGTTGTTGATAGGTTTTCTAAGATGGCTCATTTTATTCCTTGTAAAAAAAATGTGATGATGCACAACATGTTGCTTCTTTGTTCATTGCTAATGTATTAAAGTTGCATGGTGTACCTCGAACTATTGTTAGTGATAGGGATGCTAAGTTTTTGAGTCACTTTTGGAAGTGTTTGTGGGGTGCTCTTGGTACCAAACTTTTGTTTTCTACATCACATCATCCACAGACTGATGGTCAAACCGAGGGTGTTAATCGAACCTTGGGAGCTCTTCTTCGAGCTTTGACCAAAGGGAAGTCCGGTACTTGGGCTGACCGATTACCTATTATGGAGTTTGCCTATAATAGAACTGTTCATCGCATGACTAGCATTACTCCATTTGAATGTGTTTAAGGTTTTAATCCTTTGATACCACTTGATCTTGTTCCTTTGCCGAGAGATGCAGTTATTAGCGTTGACGGAGAAAATCGGGCAGCTGCGTTGCTCGAATTGCATGCTAAGGTGAGGAAAACTTTGGAGGATGCTTATGAAAAGGTAGGGGTCAAGAAGAATAAAGGAAGGAAAAAGCTGGACTTAAAGAAAGGTGACTGGATTTGGGTGCACTTCCGAAAGGAAAGATTTCCGAACCATAGGAAAGGAAAGTTAGCTCCGCGGGGAGATGGACCATTTCAAGTGTTGCAGAAGATCAATAATAATGCTTATGTCCTAGATCTGCCTGATGCTTATGCTGTCTCTAAGACATTCAATGTCACTGACTTGACTCCTTGTGTTGCTTTAAAATATGAAGAAGGTTCGATTTCGAGGACGAAATCTTCCCAAGAAGGGGAGGATGATGCAGGTCAACCTGATCATGATACGTTTAAACCTTCAAGACCACTCACGAGAAGTCAAGATAAAGAGCTTCATGATGCACATTTGATGGTGAAGAAGATCCAAGCGTTTGGCGTGTGAAGTTTGCGTTTGGCATATATTATTGTATAGTTATGGAAGACATTAATTCATACTTGTTTTGGAGTCCTGCGTGACTATTTCTTAAACTTAGCCAAATTGTGGCCTTTTTGTTAATTAGTTGTTTCCTAGTTGATTTAGGTTAACTAGTTATTCTTTTCCTAGTTGATTTAGGTAAAGGCTCATTCTATATAAGCCTAAACACTTCATTATTTTGATACCTTTTGACATTATTATCAATCAAAAAACGGCAGCACATTGCTCCCAAAATCGTGTGAATTAACTTGTCCAATTTTGGTGTGATTCAAAATTGAACTTGTTCCTTTGTTTGTTCGAACAGTTTGCAAGACCATAGTTGTCTTGAGGGTTGTTCGTATAGTATAGGTACTCCGTGACTTCATCAAGAAGGTAAGTAGACTAGTTCCTACTTGTTGTCTTGATAGTTCATTGAGCGTCTTACTTCTATCTTTTGTTTTCTTGTTTTCGCTTTTTTTATATTGCATCAGGGGGTGCTGGAGCGCTTCGAGCTGGGGGAGGTGTTGCAAATGTAGTAGCTACAGAACTAGTTGGTTGCATCGTACCGCTGCCCATACTCTGGCGGGACGAACGGCAATCCCTCGGAATATGACCCCTGATACCGCACCCATAGCATATGGGCTGGTCCATGAATCAGGCCCCAAAATGCATCTACCCACACATAGGGCATGGGGGCCTCCGCTGCTGCTGGAATCTCCCTCCAGACCGACCCTACTAGTAGGATCCCCTGTTGGCCTAACTGGGCCTAAAATGGCTCCACTGCTGCTGACTGGGCCTTGTTGGCTGTGCACTGACTGAAGACTGAGCAAAGGACTGGGATGGCCCTGACGACCCTCCCCTGATTGTTATCCTATCACTACCACCACCGAAAGAACCACCAAAATTGCTCGCGGACCAGGCCTTATTGCTACCCTCTCACTCCATTCTATTCTTCAATTTGTGGGTCTCCATGGTTGGTCAAATGCCACTATCTTCCCATAGTTCATATAAAAATTCAAGGCAGCTGTAGTGGCATCATTAATAACCAAAGGACTAAGGGCCTGCATAAACCGGTGCACTCTTGCCTCCATAGTGGGCAACATGTAAATGGCACACTTGGACAAGCGCGTGAACCTCATATGGTACTCCCACACACTCATGTTACCCTGCTTTAGGCTTTCAAACTTAGCGGCGCGGGCTGCCTTAGTCTCGGCAGGCAAGAAATGGTCAATCAAGGCGTCGGCAAACTCACTCCACCTTGCCGGAGGGCTTCCCTCTTCATGGGAGTCCTCCCACATCTCAAACCAAAAATAGGCCACCTCTTTCAGGCGGTAGGAGGCCAACTCCACTTCATCTGTCTCAGTAGCACGCATAAATCGGAGAGTCTTGTGCATTTCATCAATAAAGTCCTGGGTTCCTCCTCAGGACCAGTACCTCTGAACACTGGAGGATCCAACTGAAGAAACATGTTCACCCTGGAACTAGCGGAATTCCCTAGCTGACTGGAAGAAATAGGTGCAACATTCGATCTCTGGGCCTGGGAAGCCACTATCTGAGCCAACATCTGTATGGATCCCCTAAGATCCCCATTCACCAGAACCGGAAGCTAGGGCTGGAGGTGGAATAGCTGCACCCTCGGTAGGAGTAGGGACTGGTGCAGTCGGAGTAGGAGTATTAGAATCAGGCGGTGTAATTGCTGGGGGAATATCCTCACCCCTCGGGTTCTCACCCGCATTATCAGGTATAAAATCAACTGCCACTCTTGGGGTGGCATTGGCTCCTTGGCTAGTTCTTGCTTTCTTCCTAGGTGTCATATACTGAAAATCAGAGCAATGCACGAGTTAGAGGAGGAACAGTCTTACAATAAGCTCTATCGCACAATCCAAAACACCAAATAGGGGTATTATTCCTAAATGCCCAAGTAGCCTCCTAATTATATATGTGGTCGACAATACATCGATAAGAAGGACTCTACTAGACACGACTCCGAGACATCCTAGGACACTTTAAAACCATAGGCTCTGATACTAAGCTTTTCACGCCCCGATCTCGAGGAGCACGACCTGCGCTTAATCTGAAACAACCCAGCCGAGCAAGCCTGTACAATACCACCTACCAAAACTTACCCATGAATAAAAAGAAGATCTATTTCAGTAATTAGTTCAGGAGAAGATCATGTGAGTAACGCCAATTCATTACAATTAGTTACATCATTTATAAGTCTCAAATAACATACACTTTCATAGTTTGAAGTGGGACATGTGATACAAACACAACATTACTAGTTTGACTTTCCCGACACCAACACCCAACCCACGCTATGTCTATGGAGCCCCTAATAGATACAAAAAAAATACTATGATACTACCGGCAACAAGGCCCCAGCTATACCTCAAAAAATAATACAGATATACGACCCCAAAATAAAGTGAGGCTCACCAAGTCAGCTGGGAAGAGGGTGTACCGCTATCACTGATCAAACCCGCCTGCTCTGGAACCATTTGCATCTATTAAAGATAAAACGCCCCGGCAAAAGGGACGTTAGTACAAGTCGAATAGTACTAGTACGAAAACCAAACACCCCCTTCAAGAATTGGAAGTACAACATGAATGTGACGAATCATACAAGCAATAAAAGAGCTTAAATGGCCGTTGAATCCATAGAAAATTCATTTAAATCTTTCGATAACATTTATAAATTTCAAGTTGGGGATCCTCTATAACAACCTCTACCACAATACTACAATCTCTACACAAAGCGGCCCTGCCGCCTCACCCCAATATGTGTCGGTGGAGGTGTAATCACAATACCACAATCTCCACACAAAGCAGCCTTGCCGCGTCACCCCGATGTGTGCGGGTGGAGGCGTAATCACAATACCACAATCTCTACACAAGGCGGCCCTGCCGCCTCACCCCAATATATGCGGGTGGAGGTGTAATCACAATGCCACAATCTATACACAAAGCAACCATGCCGCCTCACTCCAGTGTGTGCAGGTGGAGGTGTAATCACAATATCACAATCTCTATACAAAGCAGCCCTGCCGCCTCACCCTAATGTGTGTGGGTGGAGTTGTAATCACAATACAACAATCTCTACACAAAGCGGCCCTTCCACCTCACCCCAATGTGTGCAAGTGGAGGTGTAATCACAATACTACAATTTGGATTCTCAAAACGGTAACAGTTTGCCCAAGGGATTTCCTTTCAAATCAAGCCCTTTCACACCTTTGGCCTTAACATATATAGGTTCATAAGATTTCATCATTTGAGATATAAGAATTTGACCACGTTGATTTCGTACACAACTTTCTTCCCAAAAGGGGTATAACATAATTAAGTCAAAATAGAGAATCATTAACACATGCGGGTTCTGACCCGTTGTGCAATTTGGGAATCAATTTACTAGCTTGAATATCCCACCTCAATGGTGTTTCAAGTTCGAACTACAGACTATGGAGTTTTGTAAGAATATGGGAGTCTGATATAAGAAGAAGAGTTCAGCTTTCATACCTCGAAAGAGCTTTCTATGGTGTGTAACAATAATGTCCCGACACTCCTAAAGATTTCAATCTATAGAAGAGGGGAGAATTACAAGCACGATTCGAGGAATTCGTATGAGAAGAGCTGCTACAATGACAACCCAACCTTTTGTCAACCAATTCAACAAGAAAACCACCCAAGACTGTCAGACAACTTCCCCACAATCCCTATTAGCTCATCCATGTGATAAGTCTACTCTCATGACCCATAACCAATCCAAATCCAAAATTGGATAATTGGGGGAGGAAATTCTTACCTTGTAGAAACCTTAGCAAGTTCCTCTTGATGAAATTCCAAGGTTTGATCAGAGTTGAGTCGTGAAATTCTTGAATCCTCCCCTTTCTCTCTCTAAAAAATCTCTCTTCTCTCTCTAAAATATCATATCATCCCTAAAAAATGACCCCTATGGCTATATAAAACGAAATGAGGTCGGGTTACAAAGTTAGGAAAATTGAAGCCCTGATGCAGATTTGCAGTCGCATATGCGGCCGCATAATACTTCTGTGGTCCGTAAAATGGACTGCATAATGGCCCTCTGGAATTGGGCACTTATGTGGAGTATGTGAAAGGTCTGCGGCGGCATAATACACCGCAGAACCTACTTCTGAAATTTCTCATGTTGGTTCTACGATGGATGTGCGGCCCGCAAAACAATTATGCGGTCGCATAGTTGACCGCAAAACAGCCTCCAAAATTGGCCCATTTCTCTACTTCACTCTACGGCGGATCTGCAGTCCCATAATGGACCACAGAAATGCCTTGTTCTGCAACAATTTTTCTTTAACTCCCCAATGCTTTGTTCAACCGAAAAAGTCCCTACCGCGGTGAGCTTACCTCGCAGTGAAGATTTTCTACAACCCTCAAATACATTAGCCTACCATGGCACCACGAAACTCCAGGTTTTAGGTGAAATTTTATGGGGCCTTACATGATAGCTTTGTATCGTGATTTTAGACTTGGGCGTAGGTCCGAAATTGAATTCGCAAGTCCGTAGGTTGATTTGTGTTGTTTTGTTGAAATTTGACAATTTGAAGTGTAGAAGTTTTACCCTAAGTTGATTGTTAATCGGGTTTTGAATTTCATTTTGGGACTTTGAATATGTTTTCTATGTTCGTGAGAACATGTCTTCAAAATTTGGTATCGTTTGGAGTTGATTTGATAGGATGCAGACGCTTAGTTGCAATTGTAGAAGTTCTTGAAATTTTCTTCGAAATTCACGCATTTTGGTGTCTGATTTGTAGTGCTAGATGTTATTTTTGTGTTTTGATCGCACAACAGAGTTCGTATGATGTTTGTAGACTTGTGTTAATTTTTGGATTGGAGACCCGAGATCTCGGATGAGTTTCGGATGTGTCGCGGGATGATTTGAACTGAAACAGGAATATTTGGTGTGTTGGTGCTCTGATGTCGCAATTGCGTGCACCAGACTCACATTTACGAAAATAGCATGGTGTTCTCAGGTGTCGCAATTGTGACACCTTGTTCCTATTTGTGATGATTAGTCCTGAGAAGGGTAGTATTGCGATTACTTTGTCGCATTTGCGAAGGGACAGGATTCGCATTTTCGGACCCATTTGTCGCATTTGTGAAGTGCTTGTAAGGTAGACAGTTGCTGCAATTACATGGCATACTTCGCAATTTCGTGGTTCGTAATTGCGAACCCACTTTCGCAATTGCAACATCTACAACTGAACAAAAGATTAGAAAAGTCGGGATTTAGTCTCATTTCTTACCTTTTAGAACCTTAGACTCAGTAAGAGGCGATTTGGAGAGGAAATCCTCATCTACAAACATTGGGTGAGTGATTCTAATCAATTTCCAACTATATTCATGATTATATCATAGATTTAACATCAAATTTATGTGAATTAATGAGGAAAAATTGGGAAATTTTGTCAAGTTTTTTGAAAAATAAGAATTTGAGTTTTGAGAGTCGATTTGGACTCGAATTTTGAAACTATTCACATTTATCGACTCATGGGGTTATGGATTGACGGAATCTACCGTTGGACCCGGGTTTTGACAAGGCGAGCCCCGAGTTGACTTTTGTTGACTTTTTGGGAAAAATGTAAAAATCATACCTTTATCTATTGTAATTGTTTTCCCTTCCATTGTTTGGTGATATTAAGTCAATTTTGGTTAGGTTGGAGCCGTGTGGAGGCGAATTTTAGGGGAAAAGCCATTTTCGAGGGTTGAGTTGGCCTAGTTGAGGTAAGTATCGTGCCTAACTTTGTGTGGGGGACCCCTTAGGATTTTGGATTGATTGTGCTAATTGTGTTATATGTCGTGTACGCAAGGTGACGAGTGTGTACACGGGTTATATGTGGTATTTGACCGATTTATGTTATTTAGACTTCTTCCATGCCTTTAATTGAATTGTCATACGATGTTGTAATTCTCATTTGTTAATCTACTCTTACATGTGTTAGTCTATTTTTACATGCCTTATTTGAATTTGTTAACACTTGTTATACCTCTTGTTTTTTTGCTCTTATATGCGTAGTTGAAGTTATTGCTTTCCTTATTGCCTTGTTATATCCTTAATTGTTGAATCATTTGTAATTGAAGTTGTTATTTTATGAAATATCTTCTTGTTGAGTTATTGGTGTTGAAGTTGTGAAAATCGTTATCATATTGGGTAAAAGTTGTTAATTGTTGAGATATCTCCCTTGTTGAGCAATTCACATTCATTGTTATTGTTGATATTCTTGTACACCTCATGGTCGACCCATGTGCTATTGTTGTGGAAACACTGATATTGTTGATTTTTAGCAAGATGTGGCATATGGGCACTTGTGGTGCGAGTTGTTATTGTGTTGTGATATTGATGCACATGCGGCGCTTGTCACGCCCCGACCTTAGGGAGCGCGACCAGCGCTCAACCGATCCCAGTCAAGCAAGCCTACTTGCTGCCTTCTACCCGACCTTACCCATAAATAAAGTGAAGATGCATACTGTCACGACCCAAATCGAAGGACCGTGACGGGCATCCTGTGCCTTACTCAACCGAGTACCAATGTAACATATCTTTCTTATCATACCATCATGGGTAAGGGGCCAGAAGGGGCATCATGAGATAACCAGAATAAAACATAAGGGAATACTAGGCATAGGACGACCCACCATGATATAGAAACTTATACATGTGATGTACAGGCCTATAAGGCCGACATGATCATTTGTACACTCAAAACATAGGCCGACAATGCTATACAAATATCCATGTACATGACATCTGTCTACAAGCCTCTACAAGTACGTAAACGTCATAAAGGTTGGGACAGGGCCCCGCCATACCAATCAATACATGTCTAAAACATACTGACCAAATAGGCAACTCCGGAGAAAGTGGAGTGCACCAACACCTTCCACTGAGCTGATAGCCTACTAGGAGGACTCTCAACATGTCTATCGGGACCTGCGGGCATGAAACGCAGCATTCCCAGGAAAAAGGGACGTCAGTACAAATAAAGTACTGAGTAGGCATGAAAGCATTATATAAAATACCTGAAAGAAACATAGAGTAAAGAACTCAACCTATAAGTCTAAATAGCTCTGTGAATCATGAAATATTTATAATGTCATGCATATGCATATATATGTTACATCATGCATAGGTATATGTGTACATAAGATCATCAAGCCTCTGAGGGCATGCCATCATATCATCTCGGCCTCTGTGGGTGAAATCATCAATGTATTCCAGCTGATTAGGTGGTGGTGCGTATATAACGCCATAACCTTTCCCCATACCCCATATATATATATATATAATATACGTGTATATAATGCCATCTGGTCATGGGTCAATGTACATGTATAAATGAATGCAATGCATAAGAAGTAAGTCAATAAGATCTCTCGGAATGCCATAAGATCAACATGCCTTCGGAGAAACTTTATCAACTTATGTATTTTCAGAGACCCAGGAACAAACAATATAATAATAGGAAACATGCGGAATCAAGAATATAGGCATCCCTAGTACTTCTTTGAATAGAGTCATTTATGTAAGTTGTGCGTTTGCTCGTTTCTTTGTATCATATGGATCATGCCAAAGGAAAGACTGGATAGCCTTAACATACCTTTGTTGTTTACTTAACCACATGACATCGGTTCAGCCCGTTAGTACTTCAACCTACAACAAACAATAAGGGACCATTGTTAAGCTTACGGAAGCTTTCTTCGGGGTGAGTGAAGTTATGCGACTCGATAGGCGGACAGCTTTTTTTTTATGTGAGCACAAGAAGCCAAGAATTATCTACGAAAGTGGAAATTTTGAGTTTTAGCACGAGGTCCTACAAGCTCAAAGATTAGTAATTACTTAAGTAGGGAAATTACCTAAGAATTACTAATTAGAAGTAGTGAAATTAAGAAGAATTTCGAAATTGAAGAGATAAGGAAATTTTAGAAGCTTTCCCACTTTAGTTTGGAGAAGACCAATCCTTTCTCCTTAGCCCTTAGGATTTTGGGTCCCTCCCTTTCCTTTTCCAACACAAATTAGCCCCTCCTCTCCTTGTCCAAATAGAATTTCAACTCCTTGAAACTTCTCCCTTTTGGATTGGGAGTTGTTTCCTTCTTGGACTAGAATTAGAGTTTCCTATTCTCCTCCTCAAATTTGGCCTCCCTAATACTATTTTTAGGCCCTCTCCCACGTTTTTCAACCAAAATCTTCAAGAACAACAAATTAAAGTTCAAGAACTTCAAGAATTCAAGGCAATCTCGTTAGGAACGTTTGAGGATTCAAGAACCTTTTCAAGAACAACGTAAGACTCTTCAAGAACTTCAACAACACAATTTTTGGTTTTTCTTTCTTTTTTTTCTTTTTTTTTATTCACGTTTTTTCTTTTTTTTTCTTCTCATTTTTTTTCACTTTTTTTTTTTGAAAAACGAAATTTAAGAATTAGAACCTAAATTTAAGGCACGAAGAACAGGATTGGGATTGTAGAAACAAACCCTTTCCAAGCTCTGATACCAATTGATGCAATATAAAAAAAGCAGAAACAAGAAAACAAAAGATAGAAGTAAGACGCTCAATGAACTATCAAGACAACAAGTAGGAACTAGTCTACTTACCTTCTTGATGAAGTCACGGAGTACCTATACTATAGGAACAACCCTCAAGACAACGATGGTCTTGCAAACTGTTCGATCAAACAAAGGAACAAGTTCAATTTTGAATCACACCAAAATTGGACAAGTTAATTCACACGATTTTGGGAGCAATGTGCTGCCGTTTTTTGATTGATAATAATGTCAAAAGGTATCAAAATAATGAAGTGTTTAGGCTTATATAGAATGAGCCTTTACCTAAATCAACTAGAAAAAGAATAACTAGTTAACCTAAATCAACTAGGAAACAACTAATTAACAAAAAGGCCACAATTTGGCTAAGTTTAAGAAATAGTCACGCAGGACTCCAAAACAAGTATGAATTAATGTCTTCCATAACTATACAATAATATATGCCAAACGCAAACTTCACACGCCAAACGCTTGGATCTTCTTCACCATCAAATGTGCATCATGAAGCTCTTTAGCTTGACTTCTCGTGAATGGTCTTGAAGGTTTAAACGTATCATGATCAGGTTGACCTGCATCACCCCCAGGGCTTAGTGCACTTAGGGGTGGTGCAGAGGACCCAACATGTTTTATGCTATGAGGAGGTGTCAAGATTCAGAGGCTTCTCCAGATGTGGTTACAGGTATATCTACTGTCCAATCTAATGATGTATATGCCCTTTCTGATCCCGATTTCACTTTGTCACATGTCACTCCCTATGTTGCTATGGAATTTGGGATAGAGTCAGAACAACTTCATGAGCCGTTCTCTGTATCTACTCCGGTTGGTGAGTCTATTATGGACGCGTGGGTTTATAGTGATTGTGTCGTCACAGTGCATGGTCGGGACACTATGTCCAATCTCATTGAATTAGGAATGGTCTATTTTTATGTAATAGTGGGGATGGACTGGCTTTATTAATGTTTTGCCCAGCTTGATTTCCGAAGGAGAACTGTTAGGTTTGAATTTTCATATGAGCCGGTCATTGAATGGAAGGGGGATGATGTGGTGCCGAAAGGTAGGTTTATTTCTTACCTTAAGGCCACGAAGATGATCAACAAGGGGTGTATATACCATTTGGTCTGGGTTACGGACACCAATACTGAGGCACCTACACCTTAGTCCGTGCACGTGGTGAATGAATTTCTGGAGATCTTTCCTAATAAGCTCCTTGGGATCCCACCAGATGGGGAGATTGATTTTGGCATTGATGTGATGCCAGGCACGCAGTATATATCTATTCCTCCCTACAAATGGCACCGACAGAATTGAAGGAACTGAAGGAACTGAAGCATTTGTTGAAGGACTTGTTAGAGAAGGGTTTCATCTGGCCGAGTGTGTCGCCTTGGGGCGCACTGATTCTCTTTGTATGGAAGAAAGATCAGTCGCTGAGAATGTGCATTGAATATCGACAACTCAACAAGTTCACGATCAAGAATAAGTACCCACTGCCAAGGATAGATGACTTGTTTGGCCAATTACAGTGTGCTAAGTACTTCTCCAAAATTGATTTATGATACGGGTATCACCAATTGAAGATTAGGGAATAGGGTATTCCAAAAACAACTTTTAGGACTCAATATGGACACTTCGAATATATGGTAATGTCTTTTGGGCTAACAAATGCCCCGACAGCTTTCATGGATCTTATGAACCGAGTCTTCAATCCCTTTCTTGACTCCTTTGTGATAGTGTTCATTGACGATATTCTGGTATATTCACAAAGAGGACCACGCCGATTATCTCAGGGCAGTTCTGCAGACTCTATATTAGCACAAGTTGAATGCGAAGTTTTCGAAGTGTGAATTTTGGCTTACATCATCATATTCTTGGGTCATGTCATCTCCAGAGAAGGAATTAAGGTTGATTCACAAAATATCGCAGCTGAGAAGAATTGGCCGATGCCTACAACTACAATAGAGATTCGCAGTTTCTTGGGCTTAGCTGGGTATTATAGGAAGTTTGTGAAAGGGTTCTCTACTCTTGCCTTTCCATTGACTAAATTGACGTAGAAGGCAGTTAAGTTCCAATGGTCAGATGCTTGTGAAAAGAGCTTCCAGGAGTTGAAATCAAGAATGACTACGACACAGGTGTTGACCTTACTGGAGGGTACAGATGGGTTTATGGTATATTGTGATGCTTCGAGAATCGGACTAGGGTGTGTATTGATGCAATGTGGCAAGGTGATCGCTTGTGCTTCTAGGCAACTTAAGAATCATGAGAAGAACTATCCAACACACGACTTAGAGCTCGCGATGGTTATTTTTGCATTAAAGATTTGGTGTCATTATTTGTATGGGGTCCATGTGGATATATTCACGGACCATAAAAGCCTTCAATATATTTTCAAACAGAAAGAATTAAATCTGAGGCAAGAAGATGGCTTGAGTTACTCAAAGACTACGACATCGTTATTCTCTATCATCCAGTAAAGGCTAATGTTGTGGCAAATGCACTTAGCCGAAAATTTATGGGTAGTTTAGCTCACTTGGAGGCATATAAAAGGCCGTTGGCCAAGGAAGTTCATTGTTTAGCTAGTATGTGGGGTCGCCTTACGGACTTTGGTGAAGGAGGGGTAACTGTGCAAAATAGGGCCGAATTATCGCTTGGTGTGGAAGTCAAGGCGAAGCAGTACGAAGATCCGTTGTTGGTGTAGTTGAAGGAGGGAATTCATAAACAGAAGACTATGGCTTTATCTCATGGCAAGGATGATGGTACGCTATGGTACCAAGGGCAATTATGTTCCAAATGTAGATGGTCTCCGGGAAAGAATCATGACCGAGGCTCACACTTCCAGGTATTCCGTGCACACAGGCTCAAATAAGATGTCATGATCTTAAGGAAGTCTACTGGTGGAATGATATGAAGAGGAATGTAGCAGACTTTGTGGCAAGATGTCCAAACTGTCAGTAAGTGAAGGTCGATCACTAAAGGTTCAGTGGGTTCGCATAGGACATAGTTCAATGTGGAAGTGGGAGATGATAAATATGGACTTTGTGGTGGGACTATCTTGCATGCCTCACAAGTTCGACTCAATTTGGGTGATTGTGGACTGACTCACGAAATCAACACACTTCTTACCTGTTAAGCCTACCGACATAGTGGAACAATATGCTCAGTTGTATATCAAGGAAATAGTCAGGTTGCATGGCGCTCCAATTTCAATTATCTCCGACCAAGGGGTACAGTTCACAACTAATTTTTGGAAGAAAGTTTGGCAAGGGTTAGGTACACAGGTGAATCTTAGTACAACTTTCCATCCAAAGACCGATGTGCAAGCAGAGCGCACCATTCAGATGTTTGAGGATATGTTGCGCGCTTGTTTTCTTGACTTCAAGGGTAGCTGGGATGATAATTTTCCACTCATAGAATTTTCCTATAACAATAGTTATCATTCTAGAATTCAGGTAGCGCCGTTCGAGGCTCTATACGGTAGGAGATTTAGATCTCCCATTGAGTGGTTCAAGATTGGGGAGGCGGAGTTGATAGGGCCAGACCTCGTGCATTAGGCTAAGGAGAAGGTTAAGATCATTAAGGAATGATTGAAAACTGCCTATAGTCGCCAGAGGTCCTATTCAGATCTACGTCGTACGGATTTGGAGTTCCAAGAGGATGACTGGGTATTCTTAAAGGTTCCCCCATGAAGGGTATAATGCGGTTTGGTAAGAAAGAAAAATTGAGTCCGAGGTATGTCAGACCGTACAGAATTATTCTAAGGATTGGTCAAGTGGCTTACAGGCTAGAACTACCTCCAGAGATGTATTTAGTGTACCCGGTGTTTCATGTATCCATGCTGAAGAAGGTGGTTGGAGATTCGTCGTTTACTGTTCTGGTTGAGACTATTGAGGTTAATGAGGAATTGACATATGAAGAGATTCTAGTTGCCATTCATGATAGGCAGGACTGAAAGCTGAGAGATAAAGAGGTTGCCTCTGTGAAAGTGCTATGGCAAAACCAACTGGTTAAGGAGGCCACTAGGGAGGCTGAGGAAGAGATAAAAAGGAAGTACCCTCATTTGTTTGAATCATTATGTGTTTAGTTAGCCGTTTTCTATGAAAATGTTAAGAGTTTACTTTCTATGAATTATGTTTCACTTGTACAATTGCTGTTAAGGGTGTTCCTTTTTGGTAATATATTGCTTATGAGGCCATAGCTAGTGTTGTTTTTGTGTTATGTTGTTTCGTTGGATTTTGTATATGTTGTTAGGATTGGTTTCTGGGATTCTCTAACAGGTGGATAGGTCCAGTTATAGGGGAGACTCTAGCAAAAATTTTGGAAATTTGGTGAGTTAGTCAAAATTTGGAACTGTTGGTGTGTGAAGTAATAGTTGGGTCATACTGGATGCTAATGGTAGATTTTGACCCTTATTCGAGGACGAATAATCCAAAGCGGGGGAAACTAGGGGTTTCGAGGTGCCGAGGTAGGCTAATGTATATGAGGGTTGCCAAGGTAAGCTTGCCGCGGTACAGGCTTGTTGGGTTGAACAGAGCATTGGGGAGTTGAAGAAAAATTGTTGCAGAACAAGGCATTTTTACGATCAATTACTCAAGCGCAGAACTGGTATGTGGACCGCAGAGCGAAGCAGTGAAATGGGCATTATGCGGACCGCATAATCGTTTCGTGGGTCGCTATCTGTTGCAGAACCAGCATGAGAAATTTCAGAAGCAGGTTCTGCGGTGCATTATGCCACCGCAGACCTGTCGCATACCTGCACAAAAGTGCCCAGTTCCGAATGGCCATTATATGGTCCATTTTGCAAACCACATAAGTGTTATGCGCGCAAATCTGCATCGGGGGTTCATTTTTCCTAATTTTATAACCCGACCACATTTCATTGTATATAGCCATATGGGTCATTTTTGAGGGATTATCTGATATTTTAGAGAGAGAAGAGAGCTATTCTAGAGAGAGAAAGGGGAGGAAAGCTCTTTTGAGGTATGAAAGCTGAACTCTTCTTCTAGTATCAGACTCTAGTATTCTTACAAAACTCCATCGTGTGTGATTCGAACTTGAAACACCATTGAGGTGGGATAATCAAGTTACTAAATTGATTCCCAGATAGCATAAAGGGTAAGAACCCTCATGTGTTAATGATTCTCTATTTTGACTTAATTATGTTATACCCCTTTTGAGAAGACCGTTTTGTACGAAATAAACATGATATGAAAATCTTTGAACTTATATTTTTTAAGGCCAAAGGGGCCAAAAAGATTGATTTGAAAGGATATCCCTTGTACAAACTATTGTCGTTTTGAGAATCCAAATTTTGGTATGGTGATTATACCTCCACCGCACACATTGGGGTGAGGCGATAGGGCCGCTTTGTGTAGAGATTGTGGTATTGTGATTACACTTCCACCCGCACACATTAGGGTAAGGCGGCAGGGCCGCTTTATGTAGAGATTTTGGTATTGTGATTACACCTCCACTCGCACACATTGGAATGCGGCGGTAGAGCCGCTTTGTGTAGAGATTGTGGCTTTGTAATTACACCTCCACCCGCACACATTAGGGTGAGGCGGCAGGGCCTCTTTGTGTAGAGATTGTGGTATTGTGGTAGACGTTGTAATAGAGGATCCCCAACTTGAAATTTATAAATGTTATTGAAAGCTTTAAATGAATTTGCTATGGTTTTAACAGCTATTTAAGCTCTTTTATTGCTTCCATGATTCGTCACATTTATGTTGTACTTCCAATCCTTGAAGGGTGTGCTTGGTTTTCATACTAGTATTATTCGACATGTACTAACGTTCTTTTTCCAGGGGTGTTGCATCTTTAATGGATGCAGGTGGTTCCACAACAGGCGGCTTTGATCACTGATAACGGTACACCCTCTTCCCAGATGACTTGGCGAGCCTCACTTCATTGCGGGGTCGTATATCTTTTGTTCCTTGTGTATTATGTTTTGAGGTATAGCCGGGGCCTTGTTGCCGGCACTATCATAGTACATTTTTTTATCTATTAGGGGCTCCGTTGACATAGTGTGGGTCGTATGTTGGTGTCGGGAAAGTCGAACTAGTAATGTTGTATTTGTATCCCATGTCCCACTTCAAACAATGAAAGTGTATGTATTTTGAGACTTATAAATGATGTTACTAATGGTAATGAATTGACATTGCTCACATGATCTTCTCCTGGTCTAATTAATGAAATAGATCTTCTCTTTATTCATAGGTGTGTTCGGGTAGGAGGTATTGTATAGGCTTGCTCGGTCAAGTTATCTCGGATTGAGCACCGAGCTTCTTGAGGTCGGGGCATGACATATTGTATCCATCAAAACAACGTTCTGGGGGTCGTTTTCACAAAAGTCAACCATTGGTCAATATAAACTGTGTAGGCTTCTAAGCCAAAAATCAAAGGGTCCAATTCATCCCGAAATCTTCACGGAACAAAACAATCAAACCCTGAAAGTCATAAAATCATGAACACACATGTGTGAAGCAACAAAAGGGGAAACGGGGCGCAATAACCCAAATGATGGTATTTCCATGAAATGGCAAGCTTCGAATTCTAATGTATGACATAAGCTAACAATGAAGAGATGGCATCAACTAGAAACTACGCCTAATTACATCATAATAACTTGACAACGAAGGACTATCATGTAATGGGAACTTCAAATAAGAATAATTCAACAATGAAAGAGATAACATGAAAATAAAAAGGTATAACTTTAAATAAAGCATATTAAGAGTAAACTTTACAAGTAAAAGATAGAACATGTGCTAACAACATTAGATAAAGCAAGTAAGAATAAACTTTACAGTGGAATATAGAACATGAAATGAAAAATTCAATTAAATGCATATAAAAAGCCAAAGAGTCTAATCCGGTCAATTTTCACGTATAAGGCCGTGCACACCCACGTCACCTCATGTACACGTTTTCCACATAATCCAAAAAGTGCAATTGAATCAAATCCTACGGGGTAGTTCTTCCACACAAAGTTAAGTGAGATACTTACCTCAAAGAAGCTAAATCAATACCCTAAATAGATCTTCCCGTGAACAACCTCCGGACGACTCAAATCAAGCATAAATAACTTAATATCATAAATAAAAGCCATAGGAAACAATTTTGGATAATAAAGTTTCGATTTTTAATGAAAACCAAAAAGTCAACCCCGGGCTCGAACCTTGAAACCCGACAACACTCACAAAATCCAAACACCCATTCCGATATGAGTCCAACAATACCAAAATTATCCAATTCCGACATCAAATCGGCCTGTAAATAATCTTTTTGTGTTTTAGAAAGTCTTTACAAAAATCCTCAATTTCTCCAATTCAAATCACTAATTTAAGGATAAAAAAAGATCGAATCATGAAATATAATCAAATTCGGGTCAATAATACTTAACCCAATACAAAACGCGTAAATCCCCTCCAAAATCGCCAAAAATTGAGCTCTCTAACTCAAAAAGTGATAAAATAAAAGCCGTCGAAATAGAGTACTTATAAGTCTATCCTGGTGTTCTCCTTCGCGATTGCGGAACAGGCTCCGCAATCGCGAAGCATAAAATCACAAGCTGCCAAAAATGTTATTCGTGAAGGCGTAACCTTTCTCGGGAACTTGGCTCACAATCTCCACCAACCTTCACGAACGTGGGGGTCAACTCGCGAACATGGAAGGCAAACACCTTGCTGCCCCGTCCAACCCTCACATTACTCTCACAATCTCTACGCTAAGCCCCTTTATACTGCGTGAACGTGAACAAAACATCCCGAACGCGATGACCAAAATATCATACTCCTAACTAATCCTTAGCGATCGCAAACATACTTCTGCGAACGCAATGAACTGTAGACCTATGGAAAACTAGCAATTCCAAAACATGATGAATTGGCCCGTAACCCATCCGAGACACATTCGAGGCCCCCGGGACCCTGACCGAACATACCAACAAGTCCCATAACGTAACGTAGACCTGCTCGAGGCCCCCAATCACATCAAACAACATCCAAACTACGAATCACACCTCAATTCGAGCCTGATGAACTGATGAACTTTCAACTTCTACAACTCGCACCGAATCATATCATATAAATCCGGAATGACCTTAAATTTTGCATGCAAGTCCCAGGGTGAAAAGACGGAGCTATACTAACTCCCGAAATCACAATCCGAACCCGATATCAACAAAGTCAACTCCAAGTCAAACCCCTCGACCTTCCAAACCTTCAACTTTTCAACTTTCGCCAAAAAGCATCAAATCAACCTAGGGACCTCCAAATCCAAATCCGGACATATACCTAAGTTCATAATCACCATAAGAAGCTATTGAAATTATCAATACAGTATTCTGGAGTCGTCTACACATAAGTCAAACTCCGGTCAACTCTTACCTCTTAAGCTTCCAAAATAAGAATCATTCTTCCAAATCAATCCCGAATCGCCCGAAAAATGAAACCGTCCATACACGCAAGTCATAATGCATAATACAAAGCTATTCAAGACGTAAAACTACCAAACGGAATGCGAAGTCTAAAAACGACCGGTCGGATTGTTACATTCTCTCCCTCTTAAACAAATGTTCATCCTCGAACGTGCCAATAATCGCTCCCAAGCCATCAAATCACTAAATGAACTCACAATACATATACTCGTAGGTGGTCCCACGTTACCCCCAATCCATATATGCCCGACCACACCATTTCAACTAAAGATTATTTCTTTCCACCTATACTGATAAGCCTTAGAACCAAATTTCAACATCTGATCACCCCTCAAAGACCTGATTCCCACATATACACCCTGTATCAACCTTAACCAGCAGAAGCAGCTTATGCATATATACAGAAGGTATAACCACACGACATAACATAATGTCCATAGCTCGTAGCAACAATGCTAACCATAATAGCTGCTCATAATCAAATCCAGCACCGAAAAATAACCTCAAATCAGTCGGAACCTGTTCCAAACCTACCCAACACTTCTAATGATGCAAGAAACATGTAGATCTCATAACCACTCATCCAATCAATAAGTCACACCCAACGCCACCTAGGCGTATACCTTGCTATCTAAACCTAACAAGAACAACTCGAATATGACTGAATATGGAAAGAGAAACACATGAGAGAACTATTAACAAGTCCAAAATGTACAACTCCCCAGCGGTGTCATACTGTCATTCCCAAAGGGAGCAACAAAACATATGAACTAATCACAAGGATCTCATCCTAATATAACTCGACCGCGGCACGTAGCCCCGTCCAAACATACCCACCCACAAAAAAAACACGAGGATCCCATCCTCAACTCTAATCAGAAGTAGGATAGACATCACACCAACCAAAAGCCCTTCACTAACTTAATTATGTGGATTGAAATTACAACACATAACGGACTTCCCTTACCAGTAGGGAAGCCAAATCACAACCCGTAGCCAAACCATATAAAAATAACATCAAAACCTATCGTACCAAGTAACAAAAAGTTCATCCTAGCCCCATAATTCTCACTAGAAACAAACCAAAAATGATAGACACAGGCTACTACTGCAAACTCATAAGCAGTACAAGAATCACGAAACACATCCATATATAAAACAAGATAGGAGAACTCATACCGATAAATAGGACCAGATCAATATAAGAATGATGCTCCTCTATGACAAACCGAAACCATACCTGTACTAATCTCATCTGGAGCAGTAGCCTCAGCCCAACCATGGAATCATATTAAGGGGCTAGGCCTCCCCTTCTAGGACGCCCTCGACTCGCCTGTCCTCCTCCTCTAGCTGGCTGTGTAGGTGGAGTAGCAACTAGAATGGGGTCTATAGCCTGAGTACCCTGATGAAATCCACCTCTTCTAAGTCTAGGACAATCCCTCATAATGTGCTTAGTATCACTACACTCATAACAACCCCTCTCAGGCGTGGCTGCTGGTACGGAGTATGTACCGAATAACTGGAATAACCGATGTAGGAACTCCGTGTAGGAGTGATGTGCCGGGTAATTTCGGCACATTTTGATACTATTTGCTTAAATTCTAACTTGTTTTACTTGTTAATTCTCATGATACTTATGTAATTTTAGTCTACTTTTAATAACAAGTGTCAAGACCCTAAAGAACAGAAAAGAGAGCAAAAAGTTAGCTGAAGACAAGAAAAGAGGTTAAGAGCATCGCATATGTAAAAATGCGGTCGCAGAATGGACATGCGAATCACATATGCTACAAGTAGATCGCAGACGAAGACAGAATTTTAGGCCAATCTTCATGTTGAGAATGCGATCGCAAATGCGACCGCAAAATAGGAATGCGAACCGCGAATTGGCCTGGTGAAATCGCAAACGTGAACAGAGTTCCGAGTGAAAATTAGTGTGTAGAATACGATCGCATTCTGCGATCGCATAGTCAACATGCGAACCGCAAACCAAGATGCGACGAGAGCAAAACTGTCTGGTGTGATTTGCGACGGATGATGATGATTTGCGAACCACATTCATGTTCTGCGACAGAAATGCGGTTCACATTAGTTCAACGAGGGCAAAGCTGACCGACATTCACTTCGGGTTTTGGGCCTCTATAAATAGGTTTTATAGGGTTTTGTGAAGGTATTCTTATCAGAACTTGGAGTACAAAGTACGGCATTTGAGTATTTTTGAATTCTTAGAAGCTTTGGTGATTGAAAACCATCTATTTTTGTAAGATGACATCAATTATTCTTCCTTGTTCTTTAATTATCAGCATGTGTAACTAAACTCAAACGCTGAGGTGGTGAACCCTAGATGGGTAGAATGTTGTTGATATCTTGATATTGAATTCGAATTCCAAAGGAAGCTTGATATTTATTTATTTCTCGTTCTTGAACTGATCGTTAATGGTTGCAAACATTAATGAACGCCAATTAACTCTAACTTATCTTGGAAAAGTGAGATAGAGTTTGGTAGAAATACATAACAAAAATTCAAGGCTTTAAACCTTGTTTAATGGAACCACTTAGGAATAAGTAGGTTTTAATTTGGCGATTAATTGGTTGTTCTTAAGATTGACTCTTTTGTATTCGGGAGAATCGTAAGAGGATACATTATCCAAATATTGGGGAATAATGGGTAGTATGTTAGACATAAATTGCATATCAAGAAAGGAATTCAATATTAGTATCAAGGACATTCTACTACATTAAAGGGGGCACAACCTTGGTTTCTTAAATTCATAGATCTCACATTCAAACTATTCTTAAACATTAGTTCTCAGTTTTCCTTTCCTTATATATTCAGCACTTCTTTATTCTATTTGGCTACTTGCTAGAATTACGACTTAGTTAAGTATTACATTAATTGGACAATAGTTTCACGCCTATTCCCTGTGAGATTCGACCCCAACCTTGTTGGGTTACTATATTTGACATCGATCGCTTACACTATTATTAAGGTGTAATTTGAGCGAAACAAATTTTGGCGCCGTTGCCGGGGAATACGGTTTTGAAATTTCTAATTAGTGTATACTTTGCTATACGTCTAATTCCATTTGATTACACGCTGTTTGTTTTGGTTGTTGTAGACAGGAAGATATGGCAAACCATTAAGAAGATGTGGATGTAGAGCAGGAAGAAAATCCGTTTGCTGATATTGAAGAATATATAGAGGATACAAATGCTATAGTACCTCCGGCTATAGGTGCTGCACCGTTCAAGGTAGAACATGGACTGATTTTGATGTTGAAAGCTGAAGGATACTTCAGAAACTCCACTTATGACAATCCAACGCAGCACCTCAGGAATTTCTTGGGTGTTTGTGCGACGCACAAGCAAAACAATGTCTCTGACGATGCATTAAGGCTGAGATGCTTTAAGTACTCGTTAGCTAGAAATGCGAGGAAATGGCTTCAGAATCTTCCTCCAAATTCCATCCGTTCATAGCCTGAACTTGTCCGGGCATTCTTGTCGAAGTGGTTTCCACAAAGCAAGAAATCTGAGCTCAGAGATAAGATATTCTTCTTTCAGCAACTACCTTGCGAACAACTACATGAAGCGTGGGAGCGCTTCAAGTTGTATTTGGTGAGGTCTCGAAACCATGGCTTTCCCGATTCCATCTTGTTGGAAAAATTCTACATGGGTTTGGACCCTATGAACCAATCAATAGCGAAGAATGCTGCTGCTGGTTCTTTCATGGATAAAACCTTCGCTAGAGTAACTCAGATTATGGATAAAATGGCAAAACACAATCAAGATCGTCATTCTGAGGATACAACAGGTGGTATTACAATTGGGTCTCCTTCTATGAATAACTTGATCAAGGAAAATTGTGATAACCCGTAAATTCACTACGTGATTGTGCCGTAGTATGGTAAGTGTGTATGGGCCTAAGAATAAGAAGAATGGTTGAAATATATTGAAAAATGTTAAGAAAAAAAAGGGGCGGGAAAACAAAATGAACGAAAGGCGTTAAAAAAAAAAGAAAAAAAGAAAAAAAAGGGGGGGATTATGCGAATCGCTTTTTAGATATGCGATTCGCATATTTGACAAGAGGGGTCGCGAAATGAAGCAGAGAGCTGGGCTGGCATGTTCTCGAAAAAGCGACGAGAAAGCGAACCGCGAAACTGAAAAGCGGTTCGCGAAATCACCATGCCCACCGCGAACACGGGCAGAAAGTTAAGGCCAAGAAAAGCGACCCATGTGCGATTCGCGAAATGAAAAGCGAATCGCGAAATCGTCGCGAACAGAGGCAGAAACCTGGGCTGAACACTGGACCAAAACGCGACCAAAAAGCGGTTCGCGAAACGGAAAAGCGAACCGCGAAATTGGCCTCCTGCGTCGCGAAATGGAACAGAAACTAGGGTCGCATTTCGCGACCAAAAAGCGATCCGCGAAACCCAAAAGCGAACCGCGAAATGGCCCCCCCCCCACGTCGCGAATTTGACAATTTGCTGAAATTGACTTTCTGACTCTTTGACCTATAAAAAGGGACCTAAACTCGTTCCCTCTTCATTTTTACAAGACCCAAACATTAGAAAAGCTCTCAAACACCTGCCCTCAAAGAACCCATAAGCCCTAACTGATTTTCCTTCTTCCAAACACAAGAAATTGAAGAAGGAAAGCATAAAATTGACAAAGTGAGAAGGAGCCCTAGCTGAAGCACTTCCTTTGCAAACCCAACTAAAAGGGGAACTTAAAGATTGAAGAATCGAGAAAGAGAAATAGGCTAATCAACATGCAAGGTAAGTTCTTACCCCCATTTACTTAGGGATTCTTGGAAATCCATCACATGCATTTAAGAATCTATGAAAATGAGAAGGAAGGCTTTGGGTCTAAATTAAACACCACCAATAGAGTGGGTCATGGACGATCTTGAGTTGCATGTGTCATAAATATGTTTAATAAGACTAAGAAGGAAGAAATTAGGGGAAAGCATCACATAAACTTCTGAGATTGAATAATGTAATCTGCGAAGCATAGTAAGTAACAATTGGGTTGTTCCTAAATTGTAGATTAAAGAATTGTACGCACTTCCATAAACTTGGAAGCGGGTGCTAGATATACGTTCCAGGTATGTAAGACTATACCGTCCCTTCTTTTGCACGATTCTTGTCAAATACAATACGTCTCAAAGAAGCCCCAAATGAATACTCTATTCTTAGAAGCTAAGAAAGCTTATATTGATTCCCTCCTATGGGAGATTCCACATGTTGCTAATTGTTCGCAATTATGTTACTTGATAAGTATGATTGATGTAAGAATTTAATGCTATGTTACGACAAAGAAGAAAGAGTAATAAAAATGACAAGAAAGAACGTAAGTCACGAATGAATCGTTATGAATTGAATGTATATGTATGTATGATTGTATATGATCGAGTTGCTAAGACTTGAATGCATATGTATGTATGGTTGGATATGCTCGAATTGGCACGATTCCATGTGATGAAGAAATGATTGAATGAGTCAACTTGTGATAAGTTGTTTATGTGCCGACCCGTCTTAAGTCGGTCGGACAGGCGCCTAATGTGCGACTATAGAGGAATATACTTATTCCTAAAGATACATACACCGAGCCATGGTGAACTTGGCCGGGAGATGATAGCTAAAGTAAATATATATATATATATATATATATATATATATATATATATATATATACACCGAGCCATGATGAATTCGGCCGGGCAATGAAAGTACACCGAGCCTTGATGAATTCGGCCGGGCAATGATAGTACACCGAGCCATGATGGATTCGGCCGGGCAATGATAGTACACCGAGCCATGATGGATTCGGCCGGGCAATGATGATGCACCGAGCCATGAGGAATTCGGCCGGGTAATGATGACGTATAAACACCGATTAGTCGGGTATGTAATAATAGTAATAATAGTATTAGTATTATAAGCCCAAGGAGGCATATGCTATTATAAAACTCGCAAAAGCGAGGTTATGACTACAGTTATGATATGACCATGAGCCCATGGAGGCATATGTGTGTGTGATTGTATGTGATAGCGATAATAGTAATAATGATTATGAAGCCACGGAAGCTTGATTATTGATTGTGGTCCTATAAGGACGTATGCACGATGATTGTATAAATAGAATGACTACATGATGAATGTGTTTGAAATGATATACTTAAGTAATAAGTCCACAGTAAAGCAGGTGTAAACTGAAGGAATGAATACCTAATGCCTTGATATAATGAACATGTAAGAAACTGACAGGCTTGTGAGAATGTAATATGTCTTAAATCTCTGAAATGATGGAAATGAGTCCCATAATGAAAAGGTTAAAGGTATGCTACCCCCGGAGGTAAATCCCAGTATTATGAGTTGTATACTCCCATTATGTTGCTTATGTTATTGCTTTCAATTGTATTCCTATCTTACATACTCAGTACATATTCCGTACTGACGTCCTTTGTTTGTGGACACTGCATATCGTGCTGCAGGTCCAAATAGATTGACAGGTGAAGCTCCTCCTCCACAGTAGGCTACCAGATCAGCAGAGATAGCAAGGTTCATCTTTCGGACTTGCTATACTTGGGTATGTTTTGTATAGATGTTTTGGGCATGTCGGGGCCCTGTTCCGACTAAGTATTTTGTATGTATTCCATAGAGGCTCATTAGACAAGTTGTCAGTGTGTATAGACAAGAGTTGGGCTATATGTAATTATGTTGCCTAGTTGGCATCGCATGTATTCTGTTGTATGGTTTTGTATATTTATAGCCCAGTTGATGATGTTGTGGGTGAATGTGTGTTTATGGTATGGTATGTGGTTGTGACAGGTTAATGTTGTTATAGTTGACAGGTATAATGTTGTTATTGTCGTTCAGGCAAGTACGGTACACCTTATGAATAATAAGGGTAGTCATGTACAGGGTTCGCCGGTACTCTGCAAGTAGGGTCCGGTGCCCGGTCGCGGGCCCCCTAGGTTGGGTCGCGACAAAAATCAAGAACGAGACCAAGTAATTGCTGAACTTGCCACAAATGTTAATGTATTGACGAAGTTGTTCATAGAAAATCAAAAGAAGAAAGTCAATGTAGTGGAGAATGTGCAACCAATGCAAAGTGATGAATATGAAGAGGCTAATTATGTCAACAATTCTCAGGGAGGTTATCAAAGGCAACATTATCAGGGCCAAGGGACACAAAATCATTGGAGACCAAACCTGCAAGGGCAAGGTCACCAACAATGGCGAAATGATCAAAGTGGCCCCAATCAAGGAAATTGGAACAGCAGTAATAATTTTTGAATTCGAAGTTCCAACCCTTATGTTCCTCCGAAAGGTCAGTATTCGAATCAGGGATCCTCAAGTGAATCCAAATTGGAGAGTATGCTCGAGAGGATATTACAGAACCAAGAAAAGTCAGATAATTCCATGAAAAACATGACTGAATTGGTTGGCTCCCACACAGCAGCGATTCAAAAGTTGGAATTGCAAATGAGGGATCTCTCTCGTGAACAATATCCACAACAGAAGAGAACACTTCCTAGTGACACGATTGCGAATCCTAAGGGGAGTGGAAGTGGCCCAACTGCTCATATTATGGCTGTCACGACCAGGAGCGGTAAGTCATTGCAGGGGAGAGATGAGCAAGCAGTCGATGCTGAAGAACTTCAAAAAGGGGTCAAAGTTGAACAAGATAATGTTGCTGAGGTAAACGAAAATCCAAAAATTATGTTGAACCAAGATGAGACTCAGGAAGGGATAAAGGATAAGGCAGAAGGAACATCAACCGTTCTTCCACCAATTCCTAGACCCCCTCCTCCTTTTCCTCAGAGACTTGCGAGAAGAATTGACGACAGCAAGTTTGAGAAGTTTTACGACATTCTCAAGCAGTTATCAGTTAATATACCTTTCTTGGAGGCTTTTCAAGAAATGCCAGGGTTTGCCAAATATCTAAAGGATCTGATTACGAAAAAGAGAACCACCAGGAATGAGGTGGTAAATATGCCAACCAAGTATGAGAACATTTCACTAATTGGCATTGTTGATGAAGTCGATGAGGCTGTTGAAATGAAGATGGAAGAGCAATGCTTAGGTGAAGCACTGGCAGCAATATTGGTGAATTTTGATGGTAATGATATGGAAGGCTTTATGGAGTCGGTAAATGCGTTAGAAAGACGTGGCTCTTACTCATATACTCCACCAAAACTATCCTTAGATTTGGAGAATAGAGCTACACCTCCTGCAAAGCCGTCCATTATCGAACCACCTCAATTAGAGCTCAAACCACTTCCGTCGCATTTGAGGTATAAATTTCTTGGCTTGAATAACACTTTACCAGTAATTGTTTCTTCGTTGTTGAATGATGTGCAGGTAGAACAGTTGCTGCAAGTGCTGAAGGAACACAGACAAGCCATCGGTTGGACAATTACAGACATTCGGGGAATCCCTGTTGGAATTTTTGAGCACAAGATTCAACTAGAAAATGGGACAAAATCGAGTGTAGAGCACCAGTGACGTCTAAATCCATCAATGCAGGAGGTGGTGAAGAAAGAGATAATCAAATGGCTGGACGCTGGGTTAGTCTATCCAATTGCCGATAGTTCATGGGTGAGCCCGGTACAATGCGTGCCAAAGAAAGGAGGCATTACAGTGGTCAAGAATGAAAAGAACGAGCTGATTCCAACAAGGACAGTAACCGGATGGCGAGTATGCATGAATTACAGAAAGCTTAATAGTGTCACATGCAAGGACCACTTCCCTATGCCTTTTATTGATCAAATGCTTGATCGGCTAGCCGGAAAGTCCTTCTATTGCTTCCTCGACGGATACTCCGAGTATAATCAGATCAATATAGCTTTGGAGGACCAGGAGAAGACAACTTTCACATGCCCGTATAGAACATTTGCTTTCAGTCGCATGCCTTTCGAATTGTGTAATGCTCCAGCTACCTTCCAGAGATGTATGATGTCGATTTTTTCTGATATGGTAGAGGACTTCCTCGAGGTCTTTATGGATGATTTTTCGGTAGTCGGGGAAACATTTGAGCAATGCTTGAAGAATCTCAAACAAGTGTTAAAGCGATGCGAAGAAACAAACCTTGTACTCAATTGGGAAAAATGCCACTTCATGGTGGATGAAGGTATTGTTTTGGGGCATAAAATCTCCAGGCGTGGTATAGAGGTGGATAAGGCCAAAATTGAGATCATCTCCAAGCTCCCTCCACCCACATTAGTAAAAGGTGTCCGTAGCTTTTTGGGCACACTGGATTCTACTGGCGGTTCATGAAAGACTTCTCAAAGATTGCACACCCAATGTGTAAACTCTTAGAGAAAGATGCCAAATTTGTCTTTGATGAAAGATGCCTCGCAGCTTTTGAAGAACTGAAAACGAAGCTTACCACGGCACCTATTATTGTCACACCTGATTGGTCATTGCCTTTTGAGCTCATGTGTGATGCTAGCGGTGTAGCTATTGGAGTGATGCTGGGACAGAGACACAACAAAATTCTTCACCAGTTTACTTTGCTAGCAAGACACTTAATAGGGCGCAAATGAATTACACTGTAACCGAGCAGGAACTGTTAGCTATTGTGTATGCATTCGAGAAGTTTCGTGCCTATCTATTGGGCTCCAAAGTGATTGTGTATACAGATCATGCTGCTCTATGTTATTTGATGGCGAGAAAGATTCAAAGACACGACTAATCCGATGGGTGTTGCTGCTGCAAGAATTCGATTTCAAAGTTAGGGATCGTAAGGGAACACAAAACCAAGTGGCAGATCACTTATCTAGACTGGAAGAATCAAGGAGACAAAGAGAAGAGCTGGAAATAAATGACTCATTTCCAGATGAACATATACTGATGGTATCAAATTCATTTGCACCGTGGTATGCAAACACCGCCAATTACATTGTCAGCGATCTCATTCCGGAAGGGTTGGAATCATACCAACGGAAGAAGTTCTTGAGGGATTGTCGCAATTATTATTGGGAAGAACCATTCTTACTCCGTGTCTGTGCTGATAACATAATTCGAAGATGCGTACCCGAGGAAGAGATGCTACAGATTCTGAAAGCGTGCCATGACTCACCAGTTGGGGGTCATCATGGGGGTAACAGAACAGCTGCAAAGATTTTGGAGTGTGGGTATTACTGGCCGACTATTTATCAGGATGCTAATCAGTTGGTGAAGTCTTGCGACCAATGCCAACGACAGGGCCTAATCTCGAGGAGGCATGAGATGGCTCTGAAATTTGTTATGGAAATCGAATTATTCGATGTTTGGGCTATTGACTTCATGGGCCCTTTCATAAGCTCATGTGGGATGAAATACATCCTAGTGGCTGTGGACTATGTATCCAAATAGGTAGAAGCCGTTGCCTTACCAAACAACGAAGCTCGGAGTGTGACCGCGTTTCTAAAGAAGAATATTTTCACCCGGTTTGGCACCCCGAGAGCCATTATCAGCGATGGAGGTTCACACTTCTGTAACAAAGTATTNGTGCAGTATGATTCCCCCTGATGCAATATAAAAAAAGCGGAAACAAGAAAACAAAAGATAGAAGTAAGACGCTCAATGAACTATCAAGACAACAAGTAGGAACTAGTCTACTTACCTTCTTGATGAAGTCACGGAGTACCTATACTATACGAACAACCCTCAAGACAACAATGGTCTTGCAAACTGTTCGATCAAACAAAGGAACAAGTTCAATTTTGAATCACACCAAAATTTGACAAGTTAATTCACACGATTTTGGGAGCAATGTGCTGCCGTTTTTTGATTGATAATAATGTCAAAAGGTATCAAAATAATGAAGTGTTTAGGCTTATATAGAATGAGCCTTTACCTAAATCAACTAGGAAAAGAATAACTAGTTAACCTAAATCAACTAGGAAACAACTAATTAACAAAAAGGCCACAATTTGGCTAAGTTTAAGAAATAGTCACGCAGCACTCCAAAACAAGTATGAATTAATGTCTTCCATAACTATACAATAATATATGCCAAACGCAAACTTCACACGCCAAACGCTTGGATCTTCTTCACCATCAAATGTGCATCATGAAGCTCTTTAGCTTGACTTCTCGTGAATGGTCTTGAAGGTTTAAACATATCATGATCAGGTTGACCTGCATCACCCCCTATGTCAATTCCTGCATAACCAAGGAAATACCTCCACACTTTTTTGGCAGCATATGATGTGAAGAAGAGGTGCTATCTTGTTTCTTCTTGTGGTTCTGCACACCAACAACATTTAGAGGCCATGTGGTAGCCCCGTTTTTTGAAGAAGTCATCGAGTGGAATTCTGTTTCTCCATAATTTCCACATGAAGAAA
>MCJB01051831.1:29735-44576 GCA_002018475.1 Nicotiana obtusifolia
GCTATCAAAGGAAATGGAAATGTATCAATGACCTACTCTTCGACGAACTTCTAGTTGGTGGTATTAGTACAAGTTACTCATTCCACTGGAAGGGAGGAAAAGATAGGAACACACATAGAATCAAGGACAAAGAATGCTTTGAATTGCTTAACTATTGCATCAGGCAACACTACTACTAAGGAACTGGAACAGAGTAATTCTTACTACTTGGACATGTTCAGATCAATAAATGCTATCAAAGGAAATGGAAATGTATCAATGACCTACTCTTCGACGAACTTCTAGTTGGTGGTATTAGTACAATGTACTCATTCCACTGGAAGGGAGGAGAAGATAGGAACAAAAATAGAACCAGGAAAGAAGAATGACTTCAACTAGTCGGCTGTTGTTACATTAAGCCTATATACTCTCAGGTGGAGACCAGAAGATGTTCTAAGACACAGAAGGAAGAAGTCAATGAAATGGACTACAGAGTCTACTAGAGGACACCTTTTTCAGGAATTCAAGCTTACAAGGAACACAAACACAAGGACACCTTTTTCAGGAAAGGATACACGAATTGAAGAGGAGTGTTTGAAACTGCAGAAAAACATCAAGGTGAAAAATGCTGCACAAATGCGATCGCATTTGAGATATGCGAACCGCATTTGTGCCGCAAACTGAAGCAGAAACTTGAGCAAACATATTGGGCAAAAATGCGACGAAGCTCGATAATTTGCGGTTCGCATGGCAAAAATGCGACGAAGCTCGATAATATGCGGTTCGCATTCGAGGTATGCGAACAACATTCTCACCGCAAACAGAGACGGAGAATTCAGTTCACAAGTCTGAGAAAAATGCGGTGGAAGCTCCTATTATGCGGTTCGCATTTCAATTATGCGGAACTTTAAGTGTCGCATAATTGCCAGGTACGTGTTCGCATTTCATCCTGTTCTAAAGCCTTCAATCTAAGTATATATATAAAAAAAACACACACACACACACAAACAAACAAAAAAAAGAGAAGAGAAGACGGAAACAGAGAAGACCTCCGACAACATCATCGGAAAAGTAAAAGTGCCAGTCCAAGAGTTGATTCACCTTTAACCTAAGAGCTAAAATCTTCATCACAAGGTATGTGCATTCTTTGTTTCACCTTAAATTCCTATTTCAAAAAAACTAGGATTTATAACTCAGTACAGATGTTCAATTCGTTGGAATGGAAATAGAAATCTAGGGTTTTCTTGCTTGAGGGGTGCATATGCGAGGTTATTTGAAAGTATTTGCAGTCCACAAACTCAAAATATGGACCGCAATTTGACCGCATCCCTAAACCCTAGGTCTATGAGGAAGATGACATTTGCGGTGATTCTGCGATCGCATAGTCGATATGCGGACCGCAGAGCCACCGCAAACAAGGCCAGAACGTTTGGTTAACATTGGTGAAGGTTGCGGTTGAAATGCGATCGCATATCTTGCTTTGCGATGAGTATGCGATCGCACTTGTGTGTATCTACCAGGCTTAAGGTCAAAGACGATCTGCGATGGATTTGCGGTTCGCATAGTGGTTGTGCGGTTCGCAAAATCCACCGCAGACCACTCTCTACCTGTCACACAAAAGAATGCGACGTGTTTGCGGTTCGCATAGTGGTTATGCGACCGCAAACCATGCTGCATTTTTGTAATTCTTTGGTCATTTCTCCTGTTCTTGTTTTTCTCAAATGATGATAATGTCACTGACATCTCCCACTTACGCAGATATGGCAGCCAAAAAGCATTCTACAAAGAGAAGGCATCCTCCGCTTCAACCTCAGAACCACCTAAACGGGCAAGAAAGGAACCAACTGTACCTAACCCCTCCCAGTCTGATGAGGAGGACTGTGTACCGGAAGTTGATTTAATAGCTGAGGCCCAAAGGAAACGGGGTGATGACCTTCAGCTTCGTTTTGGGTTTGAAGGTTCAAGGTCTTTGTTCAGGGAAGCGCTCACAAAGAGAAGGATTCTGGGGGAGAAAAAGTTGAGCTTGAATGGGCTTCAGGACCAGTACCCTCATATTCTCGAAAACATTAAAACGAGAAAATGGGAGTACTTCAACACATACCCAAAGGAGTATAATGAGTCCATGGTCCGGGAATTCTATGCGTCGTATGGAGCTTCACGAACATCGTATCATAGACGCAACCGAATATTCACCGGCATCGTCCACGTTCGAGGGAAGGCTGTCTTTTGTGACAGCGAACATATCAATGACCTCTATTTCCCTGACTAGGAATCAGGCACAGCGGAGTACGATACAAAGTACTCCAACAGAGAGAATGAACGTGGATGGATAGCGTCCATCATTGCTAAGGGGACTCCAGCCTGGATCAGTCCTGGGAAGAAAATTTTCAAAGAAGACCTCACAAGGGAGGCCAAATATTGGCTCAACTTCGTCACCTCCCATTTAATACCCTCCAGAAATGAAACAGACATCAGTATTGAGAAGGCACTTCTCATTGCGTGCATAATGACGGGTGTAAAAATTGATGTGGGGAGTCTGATCTTCCAGGAAATTGGCATCCGGGCTACTCAGCGGGCCACATCACTTCCTTTCACAAGTTTGATCACCACCCTCTGCCAAGAGGTCAATGTCCCATTCTTACCACAACAAGACAAACTCGGGAGGTCTACGAGAGATATAGATATCACTCGTATAAGTGATTCAGCTGCACCACCAGTAACCCCAATTGACGACATTGACTCCCAGAATCTCCTATCTCCCCAAGATCCTGACACCTCTACAGTTGCTGAAGAAACTGCACCCTCATCTACCACTGGTCCATCAGCCTCACACCTCCCAGCCATTTCAAGACTCGGTCTACTTGCTCATCACGCAAATTCTAAAGTAGACCAACTCTTGAAGACATTGCCCTCACTGATTAAACAGGCCTTGACTCCGCTGCAACAACAACAATTAGCGTTCGGAGAGAGGTTGACCAAGCTTGAGTCGAGGGTTGAAAAAATTAAAAGAGGTGAGGTGAGGGGTTTGCCCCAACTACGAGAGGAAGTACAATCAATGAAGACCGACTTCCAGAAGATGAAAAATCTGGAGTTCGACATATGATCTCTCTTCCCCAACGATGGTGACCAGGGTGCTGGCCGTGCTGACTTGGGCCTGGACTTCACGACACTAATGGCAGACATCACACCTTCGTTTGCTAAAGTGTCTCAGCCTCCCGCCCCTACAGTCCACGTTTATTCCACTGATGATGAGGCATCGGAGGGGTCATCTGAATTCGAAGGGGACGAATAAGAGGAGGCTAGTTTAGAACTCGATGAGGGTGCAACCCCTAAGCCAAAAGGAAAAGAAATTGCTGTGCCTACGGCGGAGGAGGAACAAGAGCAAGCCGACATCGAGAAGGCCATTGAGCGATCATTAGCAGATAAGGCTGCCAGGAGATGGCCACCAACGGGAGAAGCTAGCAGCTCAGCGGCTCCACCACCGGCTCCGGACCAGACCCACACTTCTCCTCCAGCTCCGACGGAGACCTAGGCTACTACATCTCTTCGCGCAATTGCGCCACTAGGGAGCCCCTTGTCCTTTATGTTTTTTTTTATGCATTGGGGACAATGCATGTGTTTAAGTTGGGGGTGGTAGCCTTATATCCTTGTTTTGTATGTATATTTGATTTATTTGTGAGCATGTTTAGTGACATTTGATAACTGTACATTATATAGTAATGCTTTATGATTTATGTATATATGCAGTTATAATTAAATAATGGCAATGAAATCCCCTTGTTTTTTCTTCTGCCGGGTTCTTTTTCAAGGGTGTAATAGTAGAACCGGGCCTATGAATATGAAGTATATTGACCAAGATGGTATGTTTGTTGAGTATCAACTATGTAAACCTATGTGAGTAAACCCTTGTAACAAATCAGTTATGTGAATTTGAGGCTCACTTGGTAACTCTAGGTTTAATTAGAATCGTGTATGTGTACACGAGGAAATCCTCGAGTGACTAAATGTGAACTCTTAAGCTGTAAACTATGTTAACTGAACAGTTTGTGTGCCAATGTGTCTGAGCTCCTTGTTTTGATAATTCTTGTGATCACTGCGGCCACCTATAACTTGCCCGGTTGGTTTTTCGTTGCCTATCATGCGTACACTGAGTTAGAGAAATGATCTTAGGCTGTCTTTGATTAGTGATGAAACCTTTTGTGATAACCCGTAAATGCACTACGTGATTGTGTCGTAGTATGGTAAGTGTGTATGGGCCTAAGAATAAGAAGAATGGTTGAAATATATTGAAAAATGTTGAAAAAAAGAAAGGGGCGGGAAAACAAAATGAACGAAAGGGGTTAAAAAAAAAAAAAAAAAGAGAAAGCGATGCATTGTGGAAAATGCGATCCGCGAAACCCACATACGGATCGCGAATCCATCGCGAACTGAAGCAGAGAACTGGGCTGAAGGAAATGCCAAAACGCGACGAGAAAGCGAACCGCGAAACTGAAAAGCGGTTCGCGAAATCACCATGTCCATCGCGAACACGGACAGTGAGTTAAGGCCAAGAAAAGCGACCCATGTGCGATTCGCGAAATGAAAAGCGAATCGCGAAATCGTCGCGAACAGAGGCAGAAACCTGGGCTGAACACTGGACCGAAACGCGACCAAAAAGCGGTTCGTGAAACGGAAAAGCGAATCACGAAATCGGCCTCCTGCGTCGCGAAATGGAACAGAAACTAGGGTCGCATTTCGTGACCAAAAAGCGATTCGCGAAACCCAAGAGCGAACCGCGAAAATGACCCCCTACGTCGCGAATTTGACATTTTGCTGAAATTACATTTCTGACTCTTTGACCTATAAAAGGGACTTAAACTCGTTCCCTTTCCATTTTACAAGACCCAAACATCAGAAAACTCTCAAAGAACTTCTCTCAAAGAACCCATGAGCCCTAATTGATTTCTCTTCATCCAAACACAAGAAATCAAAGAAGAATGCATAAAATTGAAGAAGCAAGAAGGAACCCTAGCTGAAGCACTTCCTTTGCAAACCCAACTAAAAGGCGAACTTAAGGATTGAAGAATCAAGAAAGAGTAAAAGACTAATCAACATTTACTTAGGGATTCATGAAAATCCATCACATGTATGTAAGAATCCATAAAAACGAGAAGGAAAGCTTTGGGTCTAAATTAAACACCACCAATAGGGTGGGTCATGAACAAATCTTGAATTGCATGTGTCGTTAAAATGCTTAATAAGTCCACGAAGGAAAAGATTAGGGGAAAACATCTTATGAACTTCAGGAATTAAGAATAAGAATAGTAGTATCTATGAAGTAACGATTGGGTTGTTCCTAAATTGTAGATTAAAGAATTGTACGCACTTCCATAAGCTTGGAAGCGGATGCTAGATAAACGTTCCAGGTATGTAAGACTATACCGTTCTTTCTTTTGCACGATTCTTGTCAAATACAACATGTCTCAAAGAAGCCCCAAACGAATACTCTATTCTTAGAAGCTAAGGATGCTTATATTGATTCCCTCCAGTGGGAGATTTCCACATGTTGCTATTGTTCGCAATTGTGTTGCTTGGTGGTACGATTGATATAAGAATTAAATGCTATGTTACGACGAAGAAGAAAGAGTAATAAGAACGATAAGAAAGAAAGTAAGTCACGAATGAATTGTTAAGAATTGAATGTATATGTATGAATGAACGATTGCATATGATTGAGTTGAGAAAAGAAGAGTAACGAGAAGTAACAAGAAAGAACGTAAGCCATGAATGAAATGCTATGAAATGAATGTATATGTATATGTGATTGTATATGAATGAGTCGCTAAGAATTGAATGTATATGTATGTATGGTTGGATATGATCGAATTGGCACGATCTCAAATGGATGAATGAATCAACTTATGATAAGTTGTTTATGTGCTGAACCATCTTATAAGTCGGTCGGACAGGCGCCTAATGCGCGACTATATACATATATATACTATACCAAAGGATATATATATATACACCGAGCCATAATGAATTGGCCGGGCAAATGACGATACACCGAGCCATAATGAATTGGCCGGGCAAATGACGATAGACCGAGCCATAATGAATTGGCCGGGCAAATGACGATACACCGAGCCATGATGAATTGGCCGGGCAATGTTATCACACCGAGCCATGATAAGTTTGGCCGAGTAATGATGACGTATAAACACCGATTAGTCGGGTATGTAATAATAGTAGTAATGGTATTAGTAGTACAAGCCCAAGGAGGCATATGCTATTATAAAACTCGCAAAAAGCGAGGTTATGATTACAGTTAGGATATGATTATGAGCCCAAGGAGGCATATGTGTGTGTGATTGTATGTGATAATGATAATAGTAATGATGATTATGAAGGCCAAGGAGGCATGGTTATTGATTGTGGTCCTATACGGACGTATGCACGATGATTGTACAAATAGAATGATTACATGATGAATGTGTTTGAAATAATTTACTTAAAGGTAAGAAGCCCACAGTAAAGCAGGTGTAAACTAAAGAGATGAATACTTAATGTTTTGATATAATGAACATGTATGAAACTAACAGGCTTGTGAGAATGAAATATGTCTTAAATCTCTGAAATGATGGGAATGAGTTCCATAATGAAAATGTTAAGGTATGCAGCCCTCAAAGGTAAATCCCAGTATTATGAGTTGTATACTCTCATTATGTTGCTTACGTTATTGCTTTCAGTTATATTCCTGTCTTACATACTCAGTACATATTCCGTACTGACGTCCTTTGTTTGTGGACGCTGCATATCGTGCTGCAGGTCCAAATAGATTGACAGGTGAAGCTCCTCCTCCACAAGTAGGCTATCATATCAGTCCAGCAGAAATAGCAAGGTTCATCTTTCGGACTTGCTATACTTGGGTATGCTTTTGTATAAATAGTTTTGGGCATGTCGGGGTCCTGTTCTGACCAAGTAATTTGTATGTATTCCATAGAGGCTCATTAGACAAGTTGTCAGTGTGTATAGACAGGAGTTGGGCTATATGTAACTATGTCGCCTAGTTGGCATCGTATGTATTCTGTTGTATGGTTTTGTATATTTATAGCCCAGTTGATGATGTTGTGGGTGAATGTGTGTTTATGGTATGGTATGTGATTGTGACAGGTTAATGTGTTATAGCTGACAGGTATAATGTTGTTATTGCCGTTCAGGCAAGCACGGTACACCTTATGAATAATAAGGGTAGTCATGTACAGGGTTCGCCGGTACTCTACAAGTAGAGTCCGGTGCCCGGTCGCGGGCCCCCTAGGTTGGGTCGCGACAATAATAATACAACATAAATACAAATGTACATCTTCAACACAAGATTCGTCCATAGCAAGATATATGGACGCTTGGATCTTCTCCAAGGCTAACCAACGCCTTTTCTTGTCTTGTTCATAGATGGCATTGATAACACTTGATCAAATTTATTTGCATCAATGTTTATCATCTCCCATTTTCAAACAAGAACTTCTATACTCTAAGCAAAACCACCAGGCCTCTGGTGTTTCGCTTTCACCTGATGAAAGTTTGGACATTTAGCCACAAAATCTGCTACGTTCTTTTTCATGTCGTTCCACCAATAGATCTCCTTAAGATTATGATACATCTTTGTGGAACCTGGGTGAATAGAATACCTAGAATTTTTGGCTTCAAACATAATCCGCTCTCTAAGCCCATCTATGTCTAGAATGCATAGTCTGCCTCTATACTTCAAAGTACATCATCTCTCCCTTGATCAAAAGCCGTAATCTTGTGTTTGTGAATCCCCTCCTTCATCTCTAATTAATAGGGATCACTATCGTAGTCCAGAAGTCAACTCCTAAACTTGCTAAGCAGTGGACTTCATTCGTCATAGTTCTCTTGTCTGCTTCAAGATCCTTGAGCAAAATTTTTCTCTCAAGCATCTGACCACGGAAACTTGACCTTCTTCTAAGTCAGTCTAGTCAAAGGGGATGAGATAGAGGAAAATCCCTTTACAAAATGCCTGTAATAGCCTACTAAACCCAAGAAACTTCTAATATCGGATATTGAGTTGGGTCTAGGCTAGTTCTTCACTGCCTCTACTTTTCTAAAAATCCACCTTCACGGCTTCACCTGAGAGGACATGGCCCAAAAACACTACTGATTTCAACCAGAATTCACACTTAGATTTTTTTGTACATAGCTTGTGATTCTAAAGTGTCTGCAACAAGATTCTGAGATGTTCTGCATGGTAAGTCTTGCTATGGGTATAAATTAAGATATCATCAACAACACAATAACAAACAAATCAAGATAAGGCTTGAAGACCCTATTCATAAGGTCCATGAAAGTTACTAGTGCATTCTTTAAACCGAACGACATGACCAAAAATTTGAAATGCCCATAAAGAGGGTACTTATTCTTGGAATAACACTGGGAACCTTGATCTGAGGTCAATGCTAGAATAACACTGGGCATCCTGAAGTTGATTGAATAAATCATTAATTCTTGGAAGATGATACTTGTTCTTGATGGTGACTTTATTCAACTGACGATAGTCAATGCACATGCGCAAAGAACCATCCTTCTTTCGGACAAACAAGACCGGTGCTCCCCAAAGGTGAGACACTTGGCCCTGTAAATCCCTTATCTAAAAGATATTTCAACTGGACTTTTCATCTCTGCTAGAGCCATTCTATAAGGTGCAATAGATATTGGCTTAGTGCCAGGGAGTAGACCAATTCCAAAGTCAATTTCTCTATCCGGAGGGACTCCGGGAAGATCTTCAGGAAATACTTCTAGGAACTCGTTTACAATTGGTACTGACTAGAGAGTGGGAAGCTGAGCATCTGCATCTCTAACTCGAACCAGGTGATAGATATACCCTTTAGAGATCATCTCTCTGGTTTTAAATAGAAAAGAAACCTACCCCTTGGTGCTACTGCATCACCCTTCCATTCTAAGACTGGTTCATCAGGAAATTTGAAACATACTATTTTGGTTGTACAACCCACTGTGGCATAATAGGACTCTAACCAATCTATGCCCAGGATTATATCTAAGTATACCATATCTGTTCCACTAATTCTACACAGTAAGACGATGATACACTTTGATTAGACATCCCCTATAGATACATGTAGCTATAACTGATTCTCCAACTGGAGTGGACACTTCAAAGGGTTCACACAACTTTTCTGGTTGTATCCCAAAATCTTAGCAATATATGGAGTTACATAAGATAGGGTGGACCTCGGATCCAGAAGAGCACAAACATCTGTTACACCCCAACTTGAAGAGACATGGCTGGCACCCGATGTCGTACTGGCCTGAGCGAACCACTCTATAACTCATGATCATTCGGAAAAAACTAGAACATACATAGGCCAACTTGGCTGAACTCATTCTTTCTGTAACTATCATGGGCCAGCCACAACTCGTAATGTATAACTTTAGGTGGGCAAACACTTTATTAGCGAACCATCGTACTCAAATATGAATACACATGGTCCATCAAGGCCTCTAACATGCTGTATATATGGGGTCGGATACTATCGAGCACGCCAGTCTTGGGTTACGTTCATCGGTGCAATTTAAGGACGGTCTCCTGTGGATCGAGACCAGCACTTCGAGAAGGAAAGTTCGAGGTCAGGCGTCATCGGGATAACGTTCGAAGTCAAAGTATTCGAGATGAGGTAGCCGAGACCAATTTGGATAAAGCATCTTATGGTAAAAATATCAGATTCACATAACGGAAGGGCCGAAAATCTTGTGGCATGTACATATCTCGGCGGGAATCACGGCCCAAATCAGCAAAGAACGTTGAACCTAATAATACTAGGGATCATTTACCCTGTAATTAGGTCTTTTACCTTGTATAGGATTCTTTTCTCCTCCTATATAAAGAATTCAACCCTATTGTATACGGACAGAACATAGGACCATATATAACAGTTAGCAGATTTTGACTATCTTTTTCATAAGATACTTATTTCATTATTGTTCATCCCATCACAACAAAATTACTCAACTTTGGCGGTTTGTTTATTCTTTCATTTATTTAATTCAGCCTTTATTTCATCATTTATTCTTTAATTGTGTCAGGCCAAGTCACGTATCCTTAATACCACGTACAAATTTAATTGTTACCCGTAGTTTAGGGTAAACACTGTACATAATGAATTTGTGTCTACAAAGCCTCTAAGAGTAATTGACATTGAAACATGGCCGTGATAGGGCCCCATCCTACCCCATAAACCTGTAGCAAAACGCAGACACGATGACTTTTAGACTCGGCTGCACTCCAAATGAAGTGGAGTCTTACCGATCCTTCGCTGAATGCATACCTCGTCTACTATGGGGGATCGTCAAACTGATTACCTGCACCTGCAGGCATGAATGCAGCGTCCCCGACAAAAAGAACGTCAATACAAAAAATATACCAAGTATGTAAGGCAGAATTGAAACATAACAATAAGTCAACATCAATGCGAGAGATATAGGAATCAACCTAAACCTCTGAAGTGCCACTGAGGGCCATGATATTCATACTAACTATACTTATACATTTAATGCCTCTCTTTGGTACTATTATCCATATCCTAACATGACTGCCTAACTGATTAGTGGTAACTACCCGACCAGCTGTAGCGCAATGGAAAATCATGACTACCGACTGACTGTAGCTCGGTGGTAAATGTGTAACTGTCTAATGGGCCGTAGCTGTCATGCCCCGACCTTGGGGAGCAGGACCGGTGCTCGACCAAGTTAACCCAATCATGCAAGACTACTTAGTGTCTACTAATCAACCATACCATGAGCAGTTTGAGAATAAATTACAAGAGATAGACAAGAGAAAATAAAATGTACAACACCAACTTATATTACTTTTAGGATCTTCCTCTGCAATTACCCAAAACATTACAAGTTCATAGTTTAAATGTGGTACATCCAACAAATACAACAACATTTATAGTTTGTTTCCCCAATCAAAACACCACCCACAGTATGTCTACGGAGCCTTCCAAACAACATGAGTATGATATGGAAGTGCCGATGACAAGGCCTCGGCTATACTTCAAAACATTGTGTAAGAATCAATATAATATGAGAGCCTTGATACAGAGTAGGCCTTACCACAAATCAGCTAAAGGAAGATCTGCTCCTATCAAGAGCCTATGTCACCTGCTGGAGTATCTCCTGCATCCGTTAAAGATGCAGTGTCCTTGGAAAAAGGGACATCAATATATGGGGAATAGTACTAGTATGTAGAGAAGAAAAACAACAACAACAACATACCTAGTATAATCCCACAAGTGGAGTCTGGGGAGGGTAGTATTTATGTAGACCTTACCCCTACCTGGAGAGGTAGAGAGGCTATTTCCAATAGACCCTCGGCTCAAGAAAAAGCAAAAAGGAATAGATGGGACGAAGAAGAAGAAGAAGAAGAAGAAGAAGGAAGAGGAAGAAGAAAGAAAGAAGAGGGGGACCAAAAACGATAAGGAAAAAGGGGAAAAAAAGAGAAGCCGAAAAAGAAAAGTAGTATCAAATAGTAACAATAAGGGTAGAGTAGAAAAAATAATGCATAAAATGTAAGGTAGCTCAAAGAGAGGTAAATCAGATACATCAAGAAGGTATGAAACAAACTATAGCATCATATGTCAAGCCTTATTGTACATAAATCTTTATGCACTTCTCTTTTTTTTAAACAAGTGAGCCACATGAGCTATGTTAACGATACAACCAGTATAATATAAACGTACACTATGTACCAACAAAGGACAATGAAAATGGAACCTATTGTTCGTGCTGGCTATGCGTCTCACTAGTTCGTCCATAGCACTCTCTTACTGTTACACCCCAAATTTTCGTACGTGAGAGTACGTCCTAAGTCAATTGATGTAACCTCATAAATGAGATCATCTTTGAAAGTACATAAAGTAAGTTAATCATGTTACCTTGGAGGTTAAAAATCTTTAAGATCATGCATAAGAAGTATCAAGAGGGTTGAAAGGCTTAGAATCTAAACAAATTGAAGAAAATAAGTTTCGTCGAATGTCGACAAGTTGGGAATGTTATAACATGTAAATTTTGGGTGATACTAGGGTGCTTAACATGGTAAGGATGGTTATGTATGAGTCATATTAGTCGTATGATAGTCTTGTATTACGTTTTGAAGTCAAGCGAATTGTGGAACAAAAGTTGGCAAATATCATCACAAGTTACATTCATAAATATGCTGAAAATTAGGTCAAATTTAGATGCATTTTTCTCCCAATATACTTGGCATTAAGGGATGATCACATACCACTTTAAAATCGATGAGTCTACTTTCTAACGCATTAAACTGTTCATCGATAATACATTGGAGTAGATAGATATATGCATTTTCGCAAGACTGCGCAGACTGATAGGTGACAAGTAGGTGCATCACCTACTTGCTTAAACGAAGGGACAAAATAGATCCCCAAAAAGGGGCAGATTAAGGGCGGCCAAGGGGCCTTTATATGGGATGGTTATCTCACACTTTCAACATAATATCATGAGCAAAACATAGGAGAAAACCCCTGCAACTCCTCCCCCAAAAATCCCACACAAACCCTAGGTGTGTTCGGGTGATACGAAGCGATTCTAGTAACGAAAACCACGGACAACTTGCTAATTTTCCTTTCTCCTTCTTGTAGCTTCATTGGGGGATTGATTTTGGGTGAAGAGGACTAGATTTAGTGGGTTCTACTTATTCCAAGGTAAGTTTATGCTTCTCTTTCCCTTATCTAATCTTCTACTAGTTGTAGCTCGATCCTAAAGACTAGAACTTGCTAGTTTCGAAAGAGTAGTATGTTGTTTGTTGTGTCATCACTATTGGCTGGTTGTAAAAATAATTTTAAGTTGAATTCATGGCTGTTTTATAAGAGAATAGGCTTAATTATATACTGTTGGTTGTGTTTCTCGATTTGAAAGAAATGACAAGTTGGAAACGTATTTTAGTAATCATAAAAATAAGGTTTGAGTTTCTGAAATTTTGGGACTGTTATGGGGTCGTTTTAAAATTGTACTGTGGCTGAAAATTTGTGATAACCCGTAAATTCACCTACTTGATTACTCCTAATGTGGTAAGTGTGTATGGGCCTAAGAATAAGAAGAATAGTTGAAAAAAATATTGAAAAGTGTTGGAAAATGTTAAGAAAAAGAACAAAATGAACAAAAAGCATTAAAAGGGAGATTATGCGAATCGCTTTTTACATATGCGATTCGCATATCTGACAATGAGGGTCGCGAACTGAAGCAGAGAACTGGGCTGAAGGAAATGCCAAAACGCGACGAGAAAGCGAACCGCAAAACTGAAAAGCGGTTCGCGAAATCACCATGTCCGTCGCGAACACGGACATTAAGTTAAGGCCAAGAAAAGCGACGAGAAAGCGATTCGCGAAATGAAAAGCGAATCGTGAAATCTACCTTTTGTGTCGCGAACAGAAATAGAAACTTCAGGCGAGGAATGCGACGAGAATGCGGTTCGCGAAATGGAAAAGCGAACCGCAAAAATGACCACCCACGACGCGAAATGAAGCAGAACCTGAGGTTGCATTTTCGCGACCAAAGTGCGAACCGCACTTCCACTTCGCGATGGGTAAGGGGTCGCGAATCTGACATTCTTCTGAAATTGAGTTTCTGATTCTTTGACCTATAAAAGGGACCTAAACTCGTTCCCTCTTTATTTTACAAGACCCAAAACATTAGAAAAATTCTCAAACAACTTCTCTCAAAGAACCCATGAGCCCTAACTGATTTCCCTTCTTCCAAACACAAGAAATTGAAGAAAGAAAGCAAGAAGTGAAGAAGTAAAGAAGAAACCCTAGCTGAAGCTTGTCTTTTGCAAACCCAAATCAAAGGCAAAACTTAGAGATTGAAGAACCAAGAAAGAAAGCTAGGTTAATCAACATGCAAGGTAAGTTCTTCCACCCATTTACTTAGGGATTCTTGAAAATCCATTACATGCATGTAGGAATCCACAAAAAAATGAGAATGAAAGCTATGGGTCCAAATTAATCACCACCAATAGAGTGGGTCATGAACGATCTTGAGTTGCATGTGTTATAAATGGGTTTAATAAGATTATGAAGGAAAGGATTAGGGGGAAATATCTCATGAACCTCAGAAATTATGAATAGTAGTATGAAGCCTAGTAAGTAATGATTGGGTTGTTCCTAAATTGTAGATTAAAGCATTGTACGCACTTCCATAAGCTTGGAAGCAGATGCTAGATATACGTTCCAGGTATGTAAGACTATACCGTTCTTTCTTTTGCACGATTCTTGTCGGATACAATATGTCTCAAAGTAGCCCCAAAAGAATACCTAATTCTTAGAAGCTAAGAAGGCTTACATTGATTCCCTCTTATGAAAGTTCCATATGTTGCTATATGTTCGACGTTATGCTACCTTACGAACACAATCGAAATGAGAACTAAGTGTTATGACGCTATGACAAAGAAGTGTAATAAGAGTAACATGTAAGGACACAAGTCATAAGTGAATTGCTATGAATTGAATGTTAAAGAATGTTTTACCCTTAGAAGCCAGTGTTGTGTATGTTTCTTCCTTTAGAAGGAGATTATCCTGGCCTAATAATAATAATAACGTTGATGGAAGCCTGTGAATCCTATAACAATGACGATAAAAGATGTTCTAAATGGTATGAGCAAGAATGGTAATGAATGCGATAAGCCCGAGAGTAAGGGCCATATATGATGTGATGAATGTGTGTATTATCTATGTGCGTGCTTAGTTGTATATAATGACCGAGCTAAATATAGTCGGGTATGATCCCAAAGAGGCCTATATGATTATGACCGAGCTTGATATAGCCGGG